>JBBJLR010102977.1:0-24137 GCA_037577145.1 Brachypetersius gabonensis | reverse complement strand
ATCTGAACCGCTCAGAGACGGGTAGACCGGGTCATGAGTGAATCCATCGGTTAATGTTCGCTACATAGAGCTGGATCTGAACCACTCAGAGACGGATAGGCCGGGTCATGAGTGAATCCATCGGTGGGTGGTCCTGAAACACAGAGGGCGAGTCAGTGAATCCGTCATCCTCCACAAAACATGCAGCCAAGTCTGAATCGCTCAAACGAGCAGGTTTAATTTAACGCTACCCGAAACACCAGTACATGATAGATTACACGAGTTAACTTCCTTTCTAACAGAAAATATTAATCAATCGAGTCAGCACTTCCCGATCTCGACCTTAGCCTAATGAGTGAATCTACCAGCGTACAAAGTGCACCGCGGGGGACCAAGCGTAGCGCAAAGCACATGAGTTCCATCCTTTTACTGATTTTGCACATAGTTTTCTGGTTGGTGTTTTTATCTTTAATATTTTATATTTTATGGAAGGATTTGTATTTTCCTTCATTTGGTATAGTCCTGTTTATTCCAGGCTATGCTTTAATTTGCACTAGCTTTTTTGTTCCAGTTGTTTTATGTGTGTTTTGTAATATTTTTTAAATAAATCTTTGACAGTGAAGTAACCTCGTCTTTATACTTTTATTTGAATTTTAATTGATTAATTGTCATACATGACACTTTACTTTCTTTTGAAAAACGATTCAAACAATTCAGCTGACTCACTGCTGTCAATTTGGCAATAGTGACTCAAGTGACTTGCAGATTCGGAGTGACTCAGAGGGTGCCAAATCTGAAAAAGGATCCGAGTATCCCAGCTCTAGCTGCTACCTCTTCCATTCAGCATTACTGGTAACCCCACCCATTTCACTAGATCCACCCCGCCCACTCTGAGAGGCGGGCACGTAGGCGCGAGAATGTAGCTGGCCACTTTATTAGAAACACTACTTTCACTGTCTGGCCACTTTATTAGAAACACTAACTATGTGTTTTTAGTACCTGGGCAATTTATTGCATTTTAATGTAAACATGTAATTGTATTTGGCAAAATTTGTTATAGTCACTGTTTACTCTGACCATCTGTATTTATTGTTGAAAGGACATCAGTCTTATAAAGCGTAACAACAATGCTTTTATTTAAAAAAAACATTTTATCAGCCTTTTAAAACTGCTCATAATTTATTTAATTTAGACAATTTAGGTTTTTAAAGAAGCCATATGTTTTTCCTCTTACTTTGCTTTTAAATATTTGATGTCACATAAGTTTCATAATATAACGTTCATTCAGAACATATAGTCATTATGAATCTACTGTTTATGTGCATATGTTTTTTCACAAATATTTAATTAGCATAAATTAAGCCTTTTTTCCTTATTGGAAATAATAAAGTAATAATTAAGTAAAAAGGAAGAGTGGCTCTGTGTTCAGCAAATGACACTTGAGAGTCTCTTACTGAATGCCACAGAAGGTATTTCTACTAAAGTGATGTGTAAACGTGCAAATGGCTAACACATAATTGTCTGCTCTAAAGAAGGTAAATATTGCTGAAAAGTAGGAGCATAAAACTTAGTAAACTACACCAGGAGTATCTTCTTCTAGTTTAGTTTGCATCTAGTCTATGAGAAATGAATCATCTTAATCATCTAAATTCCTAAGGCAGCTGTCACTGAAAGGGGCCTGCTTTGTTAAGACTGAACAGTAGCTGTGGCAGAGTCCTGCACCAGGTTGGGTACCCGCAGGTAGCTGCTGAAATAGGCGGATTTTAATGTTCGGGCATTTGGGCAGGTAATTCATTTCAAAGACGCAAGTCCCAACTCAAACATGGGACTGTGGGTGATTTTGTACTTAGCGTGAGAGAGCATCGGTGAAAACCCAGTGTTCATATTTTAACAAGTACTGCACCTCCCACTGTCATATGCAAGTACTACTCCACAACTCCAACAATGGAGCTAAAACTCTGGAGGAGGGTGACTACAAAGAAGTACTCACATTCACTACTTAACACAACTAACACACACACTCACCATAAATAATCTCTAATACTCCATAACATCTACCCCTGCCTCTAATGTTCCCCAAAAACACAGAAAAGGGAAAAACTGGCCACTTACTCCGCATGCAAAGCCTCCTGGGAGGCCAGTCTTGCCGTGCGCGTCAATAGAATGCTTTTAATTTGTGTGTAATTTATCACGGGTACAGGCAGGTTACTCCAAAATCTCCAAAATTGGACTCATGCAGGACTCTGAGCTGTGGTACATAGGGCTCTGTTATCATTCAAGTCCTAGCTTAGAGACCACATCCGGAGCCATCAAGCCCAGAGAGAGAGAGAAAGAGAGAGAGAGATTGATAGATTAAAAAAGAGAGAGAGAAGTCCATAGAAGGAATGCAAATTTCCATGTGGCTGCAGTAGCGAGACACTGTATTATTGTAAATAGAGCCCTTGTGCCAGACGAAGCTGAGAAAACACTCAGCAGTGAAAATGACAACCTATTAGATGGGTGCAAATGTATCTGGGACACTTTCGTGTGACAACAGTCCCAGAGTGTTTTGCATTGCCTCTACAACAGGCTTTTCTTAACCCTCAGGCACTGAGTTATGAGTGCTCCACTGGCCAGCTTTCTCTCTTGAGTAAACTGGTTGCATTTGTGACTGTGCTTTTGTACACACCGAGATGGTAGAACGCATTCCAGCAATAAATCTGTTCCAGCTTGCTGTTGTCAGCACTAATTTTACAGCAGCATGCTGAGCATGTCTGTGTGTATTTGTGTCTGTGTGTTTGGGAAAGAAGTCCATGTAACACCCTCTCCTTTCCACAACATTCTCAAAAGAAGATGGTGATAACTGTAAAAGACCTACCCTCCTGTATACGACGCGTTTTTGATGCATGCTTTGTTCTTAGGAAAGTTTGACATAGATTGCGTCTTCATGTACTGTATCTCTGGAATAAAACTGATGCTACCATTGGAAATAGACAGCAATGCTAAATAAAGACCAGCACACATGTTGGTCTGCTTGTTAGTCACATGTTCTGTCCTAATCCTGCCCCTCTGTTATTGGATCCACCTGTTGTCTGTCTTCCCTTTCTCCTTCCCCAGTTGTTTCCGCTTCCATGTCTCATGTATGTATACCTCAGTGTGTTCCCATGTGTAGGTCATCCATAACCCCACTCTTTGTTGTGTTCCTGTTCATACTAATTATGCTTAGATACCAGTCATTTGAGTTACTGTGTTTTCTTGTTTTGTTAGAAAAAATAAATGTCTGTGCTCTCATTTGCTTCCACCCTTGTCCCCAATCAACCATATTTCACTATGTATGTATAAAAATAATAATATAAACATGTACCTGCAATAAACTACTAAAAATAAAAATGTATTTGATCTTTGAACATGTCAGTAAACATAATAATTTCCTGTAATAAAATTAATAATAAATGAACAACTGTTCAGGGTTATTGACTGTGAATGTTTTTATGGACACATTTCTTCAGTTTCTTCAGGAACAAATGCAGTCTTTTCAACTGTGCAGTTTAAAAAAAAAATTTAATTACATACCTCACATTAAAATTTAATTATGAATTTTCATACCTTCTGCATTTGTAACAGATCTTTCATCTTTAGTGCTGTCACGGTTTGGGTCTGGAAGGAAAAGGGGCGGACGCCACAATACAGTTTAGATACGGTTTTAAACAAAGGAAAATCCCCGACTCAGGATCAACCAAACAGCACATACAATATGAAACAGAAAAATAGTAATATATCGACACAAATGGTAAACACAGTGTAAAACACAAAACAAGATCACAACAAGAAAAATAAACACGACTCTAAAGTCCGTGCTCCTCTAAAAACAAAGAAAAAACAAAACCAGGGTTGAGGGCTGAACCCTCTCTCGCAGACCAGCGAACAGGACACGGGGACTAGGCATAAAACCAGCGCGGTACGCGCAGAAGGACTAGGAACTTAAAACGGAGGAACACGGACCTGAAAAACAGAAACACAGATACAGGGTAAACATACAAGAAATACGTTTTCTACAATTAGACCACAGAAAACCACCAACACCAAACCAAAGGAGACAAATACAGACTCAAAGAACCTGGGTCAGACTTGGGTTTAAATAAGGACCAAAACAAGGAACAGGTGGGACTGATGATAACGGGACAAGACACAAACCGAACACGTACACTAGGTAGGGAACAAGGGGAAAGGGAGCACGGAGAAAAAACGGATACAGGAAAAGATACGGAGATACACGAGTGTAAACAAAAGGGAAACGGAGAACGGGATTACTTGAGGTAACACGGAGGGTGGACAAGATGTGGAACACATAAACAAACACACGGACATCAATATTCGGGGGAGGAGGAACGCACTTTACCAAGTGAGAGCGAGGTGACCGTTACAAGTGCTGTAAACTGAGAAGACATTACTTTCCATAAGTCAAACATAGGCAGCAGATTCTCACCTTTACAAGAAAATTCTGACTGAAAAAAAGGATGGAAGTCATGAGATAAATGCATTAGTCAGTTGTACACTTTAGTTTCATTGTGAAAATGAGAACTATCTGAAGATCTTATATGAAGATATTAACAACATGCTCACACAAGCATCATTGTGAAGTTGACCATTCTGTCATATGTGAACACACCACAGCACACTGTGTTCTCTGCATTTAATCCATTCACAAAGTGAAGCAGTGTATGTACACTGAAGTAGGTAATTCGCCTGTATCCTGTATCTTTAATCCTTAGAACACATTACATTCCATAAGTTAAACATACCAAGGTTCTAAGTAAGCCATTCATGTCGAACACTATAAGTTCAGACACCAGTTTCTCAGCTTGATAGAAAAATTTTAGTACATTAACAATAACAGCAGTGACTGAAAGCTATGTGGCGTCTCACCTTATAGTTAAACTCTGTGTCTTTTTGAAGCGCGTTCACAAAGGTAGAATCTATCTTCTCATAGAAACACAGATTCCAAATTCAATACAGAATTCAGAGAACTCTTTGCATCCCCATATGTGAGACAATTAAGCTGAATGTGTCTTACCATAGACAAGTTTCCATCACCTTCTACGTGACCCAACTCACCTCACCTCCCATCATTCTTGGCCACACCTGGTTGGTTACTGATGACCCTCTAATCTCCTGGACCCAACAGCACATCATTCAATGGGGTCCTTCCTGTCAGGAGCTCTGCCTTCAGGCTAAGGGCGAGACATGCTCAGGGGGTCTGACTTCAACCCGGAGTCCATTCCCGTCTCGTGACCTGGTAAGAGTCGTGCGGTCCGTCTACCACCTTCCCAACCGTATGAAATTGCCATTGACCTCATGCTGGGTCTTGATCTATACGTGCGAGCACACCCAACATGTCTGGGCAGTCCTTAAGAGGTTGCTGGCCCACCAGTTATACTGCAAGCTGGAGAAATGTGCGTTCCACCAGCACACCACCAAATTCCTTGGGTTTGTCATCTCTGCCCAGGGTGTAACCACGGATCCCCAGAAGCTGGAGGCTGTGCATTCGTGGCCCCTACCCACAGTGCTCAAACAGCTGCAATGTTTTCAGGGATACACCAATTTCTATCTTTGATTTATCCGGGGCTTCAGTTCTACTGCAGCACCTATGACTGCACTCACCAAGCCGTCCCGTTTACCCTTCCACCTACCTCCAGACGCCATTAAAGCCTTCAACACATCTCTGCCACCAGTTCACCACCACTCCCATCCTTCTTCACCCGGACCCCACTAAGCCATTTATTGTTGAGGTGGGCTTAGCAGCTGTCCTATCGCAATGCTGTCCAACACAGGTGTAGTGGGCATTGTTCCTGGAACAATTCAACTTTCACCTCTAGTACGTTCCGGATTCCAAAAACATCAAGGCTGACAGACTGTCACGACAACACCAACTGGAGCCTGCCCAGATGGACCCCGCGCCTGTCCTGCCACTACAAGTCATCATGGCTCATCTCTGGTTGGGGTTAGAACACAAAGCCCACCAGGGACACAGGCAGGATCCTCCACCCAGAGACACCCCACCAGACCAGCTCTAAGTCCCGACCGCCTCAAGTCCAAAGTGCTCCAGTGGGGACACAACTTGGCCAAGGCTGGCCGTCCCGGGGTGTGACGGACCCTCAAACTTCTCCGAAGAGCCTTCTGGAGGCCCCAGATGACTCAGGACATGAAGACCATGTCCAGGCCTGTGTCACCTGTGTCCGTGTGAAGTTCACTAACCAACCCACTTCAGGTGATCTCCAACCCTTGCCGGTGCCCCGTAGACTCTGGTTGCACATGGCTCTGGACTTGGCTCTGGGAAGGACACCATCATCACCATTGTCGTCCACTTCTCCAAGGCTGTGCACCTGGTGGCTCTGCGTGGGTTCCGCAAGGACATTGTTTTGGACAGAGGGCCCCAGTTCACAGCCAAGTTCTGGCTGGGTGCAACCAACAGCTGAAGCGCTACCTGAGACCATCAGCAATCCTGAACTTTCTACTTCATCTGGGCTAAGTTGTCTCACAACCTTCACACCTCCTTGGCAACCAGCCTCAGTCCTTCATCAGAGCCAACCAACGCCACACCCGACAACATGGCCATTGACACACTCTGGGATGACTGTTCCACATTGGTGACAGTGTTTATCTATCAACCAAGAACATCCACCTTCACACGGACAGTAGGAAGCTCACCCTTCACCTATCGGATTACTCACTGTATCAACCCTGTCACCTTCTGTCTCCAGCTGCCTGCTTCCCTCCGGGTTCACCCCGCGTTCCATGTCTCAAACCTTAAACCTGTCTTCTTCTCCCCTCTGTCTCCCCAGGCTCCACCTCCTCCCAGGGTCAACGACGGTGGTCCCGTCTACACTGTCTGGCAGATCCTTGACTCACAATGCCGGGGCCGTGGTACCCAGTACGTCGTCGACTGGGAAAGCTATGGCCCGAGGAATGGTCTTGGGTACCCTGGCGACTCGTCCTGGACAAAATCCTCATCCGGGTGCCTCCTCAGGTGGGGTCGTCTGGCGCCAGTCCTGGGGCCAGGGTACTGTCACACGCACAAGGTCACGTGATGTCTACAGACATCAGAATCAACACACTGAGCCTTCTCTTATCTGTTTGTGTGCATATGAGAACCCAGGTTTCCTGGTGGAAATCTCAACTCCCGAACGGAAGCGTTCTCAGATAAAAGCGCATGGCTTACCTGCTCATCCATTTGTTTCTGCGTTTGGGCTTTTCCACCATGCTACATTTGGGTTTACTCTCAGCCATTGCTGTCTTCTCCATGGCAGCTCTTGGTGATGGATGGCTTGGATGCAGCTGCTCAGCCATGGAAACCATAAAGCTCTTCTTGAACTAATCTGAAGGCCACATGAAGTTTAGAGGTCTGTAGAAATTGACTCTGCAGAAATTCGGCGACCTCTGCATACTATGCACCTCAGCATTCCGCCGACCACACTCCATCAGTTTGTGTGGCACCACTTCATCTCTGAGTTGCTGTCGTTCCCAATCGCTTCCACTTTGTTATAATACCACTGACAATTGACTATGGAATATTAAGTAGCGATGAAATTTCATGACTGCACTTGTTGTATAGGTGGCATCCTATCATAGTACCATGTTGGAATTCACTGAGCTCCTGAGAGTGACCCTTTCTTTTACAAATGTTTGTAGAAGCTGTGAGCCAGATGCATGAAGGTGCTTGAAATTATATACCTGTGACCATGGAAGTGATTGGAAACTGAATTTAATTACTTTGATGGTTGAGTGAATACTTTTGGCAATATAATGTATGTACAAAAGTGCAGGTCTTTTTTCAAATTAAGCACACACATGTAATCTTAAAAGTAAACCACATCTGGTTTAAGGAAAGTTTAAGGAAATAAAACTAAAAATGAGAGTCCAAATGAAATTAGGCAAAACAGATAGCAGTGGTTTCAGAACAGGACCATGGGTGCTGATAGGGGTGGTTGGTTGTACATCATCCTGTGTAAGTATTCCACATCTTTGGAGTCCACATCATGGATGATGATGAAGAGCTATAAGTTATGTTGCTGCAAATGCCAAAAGCTCAAAAGAGAGCTATAATTGGAAATAATTGTGTAAATAAAATGCATGGAATATTTGATCACAATATAACAGTAAAGAATGAGCTAATCCGCTTCACACCGCATATAACAGCACCACTGCATGTATTATGACCCCATCTTCCATGACCTCCTCTGGCCTCTTGGGGACATTCTCCCATGATGACCTTGCCCTCCCTTCTCTGTCAATCTCACTTTCTTGTCTGTTTGTTGCCCCATGTGTTTACATCCCCTGTCTCTGCTCCAACACAGCCCTGTCATGTGTCTATGTTGATCTTTCCTGTCTTCTGCTTCAGCCCTGCCTTCACGTAAGGTTAGTTCTCCAGGTGTTTCTCCTTGATTTTTTTAAAGAGCTTGTGTTCCCTTCTTGCTCACATGAGCTTTGTGTCTTTTTTCTCTATTGTATTTTCAGAGTGAAATATTCAAAGAGTTGTTGTGTTTTTTTCCCCCAGAGTAAAAGATCAACTCTTTCCTTACTTTTTGGGATATTTTCTTTTAAAACTTTTTCCTGACAGTGCTTGCATTCTCTGTTGTCTTTGATTTATTCCAGTTTTCCAGAACCCTAAAGAATTTCTATATTCTTCCTGAGTTATGTTAACTGAAATTCAAATACTGTACTGTACCACTCAAACATAGAGGTAACTTCTTCATCACAAAATAAAACAGTAAATTCTCACTCCAAAAAGGCAGTCTGGCAACAAAGACAGATTCACAGTGAAGCATTCTGTACTTGACAAACTGTACAATTCTCATCTACTTGAGACATCTCAACCATCTGTATAAAATACCCACAGCAACCGCTTGTTGTCCTTTTTCTACTCTTAAAAAATTATTCATTATTGATCAGTTTTAGTCCTCTCTCTTTTGTACAGGGAGAAATAAATGCTTCTTTTCAGTCTTTGTGTCTATCTGTATGCTATGTGTGTGACATATTTCCCTGTAATATAAAAACCATTGACACAATACACACCTACAGATCTGCAAATTGACTTTCTTTTATTTTCAGTGTGTGGGAAAGATGAAACACCACAAGACTACATGAGTGCATACAGGACAGAAATGCAATGCAAGGTGAGTAAAGAGAGAGAGTGAGCAAAAAAAAATAAAAAAAATCCCAGATTACAAGACAAGACAACATACAGTGCAGTCAACAAAAGCAACCATAGTACTAGTTTGAATGAATGCAATAAAAAAACAGATTCTAGCAGCATACAGTCATTACACTCTGTCATTAAATAGTTCAAAAAATGCTAATGTTGGGGTGGATAACAATAAATAAGTAATTATGCAAAAATAGCAGTGACAGGATAGAGAAGATGCTGTATGTAATAAATAAAGGGCATCTACAGAGGCATTTGGGGTGTACATTTTTGTTTATAGTGCAAATGCCCAGTGAATAGAGAGAGTCTGATGACCCTGTCCTCACTCTCCTCTTGTCATCTAAAATGGAGCAATACCTGAACCAAGTCATGATGCAGCTGCACAAGCTCCGATATGAATACCAAGAGACTTGGTGTTTCGGACAATCTCCATCAAGGATCCACTGATGTTCAGTGGAGAGTGATCATGGCGTACTCTCCTAAAGTTGGCAACTATTTCTTTTGTCTTGTGCACATTCATAGTAGACATGGCACAACACCACTTTTTTGTCCGATACCTATACCAATATTGTAAATTTGGATATCTGCTGATACGTTGCACAGAGAACATGGTATAGTAAGATGTTCCCTAATGGGGTGCCATTTGTAAAAACAGCTTAACAAATTCAGAGGTGTCATTTTTTCATAATTTAGTGCAATTTTCACACAATTTTCACACATTTAGAGCTAAATGTGTTTAAAAAATAAATAATTAAATGCTGCGCTCGAAATATGTATGTTGCACTTTTACAAATGGTGACTCTAAATGTGGGATTTTAATGTAGCACTTTTACACAAAATCACACCCCGTGATTACAATTGGCTGTTACTTAGCAGGGGGCTGGACTGTGTGCTGCACTATGACCTCACACTCTCCCGGTGAGAGAGAGAAAGAGAGAGAGAGAGAGACGGTGTGGGGAAGAATTTATATTTGGATTACTGTTTATGTTTTTAGTTATATATTTTTAATAATTTAGTGGGGGAGGAGAATATTTGTGGTTTCCGCGTGCTTTTTTATAGATTTCCGTGTAAAACGATCACTTTCGTTGTCGGAAAAAACCCGCATGTAACTGATCCGCGTAAAACTGGGGGATTACTGTATACCGTTCACCTTGGACAAAAATAATGGGGCACCCGGGCGAGGTGAATGATATTAGACTGACTTTATTAATTCCACTGTGATGGCTTCCTATAAATATTACCCTTAAATATGGGCACAAAGGTCTATATCCATGTGCAACATACTAAAGAAACATTTATCTATGTGCGGTCACACCATGACCGTCACACCCACAATGGGGAAATTCCTTAGAAACAGCAGAAGTAGTAAAAAAAAAGACAGTTTAACAGGATCCATAGGATCAAAAGTAACAATATAAGAACAAAGAAACTCAATAAAAACAATAAACAATTTCTAGCTGTATAAATATAAGTAAAGATATACGGAAACAACATATACACAGTGCAAGTAAAGTGGATGAACAGGGAAGGGGATAATCAGAAAAATTGCACATGGTCAAAATACTGCACAACAGCAGAACAAGCAATATACGCAAACATGTATGTCACTGCAGTGATGTATTGTAAAGTCTTATAGCTGTGGGGAGGAATGATCGACGGAAACGCTCCTTCTTGCGCTGTGGGTGTAACAGTCTTGGGCTGAAGGAGCCGCTCAGAGCCTCCACAGTGTGGTGCATGGGGTGGGAAGTTATCCATAATGGATGACAGTTTTACTAGTATCCTTCTGTCCGCCACCTCCTTGATGGTATCCAGTGTGCAGCCCAGGACAGAACCAGCTCTCTTAACGAGCTTGTTAAGTCTTTTTCTGTCTCTGTCCGAGCAGCTGATATAACTCTCCCGTGAACAATATAACGGATCTCCCGTGACTCTAATGGCAAACGAAGGATCGTTGGAAAGGTCTCAGCAAGCAATAACTGACTGTAAAGTTTCACAGAGATGGATGGTTGCCTCACCTAGAAAAACCGAAAGCAGGTACCTGGGAGACTAAAATATTGGGACACCCGGGCGATGTGTCCCAATACATTTGGCAGTCTTGGCTTTTTCTTGAGTTTGAAGTAACTTCAAACATCTCTTCTATGGATTTCACTAATAACTTCTCTGCTCTACTCCATACAGAAAAGGGCTGACCTCTATAGAGGTATATACACTTCTTTACTCCTAACAGAGACATTTCTTCAGACTTTTCTACTTTACTCCATACAGAATTCACTTCTCCACTTTACTCCAAACAGTGTTCACAAATCAGTATTCCATTGAACTCCACTTTTTCATTGTACTCCTTGGGGAAACTGGTGGTCTGGTGGTTGGGGAGTTGCCACAGTGATCAGAAAGTCATGGGTTTGAATCCCAGGACTACTAGTGGCACCACTGAGGTACTGTATTTACTGTAATCTATGAGAAAACTGTTTTACAATTTTTGCTTACACCTGGAGCAGAAAGCAACATAAAAATGGTTTTTGGACTTTGACCACTCGGTGGCATTAAAGTTCATACTAGAAAGTAATAATTGTTTTCTATGCAAAGATCCTCTCAGGAGCAAGAGAGCTTAGTTTTTGTAACCATCACTATAATATAACACAGAAAATGTAATGAATAAAATAAAAAGAGAGTGGGTTGTAAAAGTGATCTATTGTGTCTAATGTCACAGAAGTCACAGAGATTCCCTACAGAACCATATTTGTAATTAAAAGTGAAAGATCTTTTCAGGTTTTAAGTAAAATTTGCAGTGTGAGAAACCTTTCTTTAAAGGAGCGTCTTTTGAAACGCTCCTTAGGAAACCAAAAATCGTTCTTCTTTGGCACCATTCTTTGGCACACATGCTTTTATTAAGGAGGTACTGTATTTATATTGCATTCACAGATGAATGCAGCCATTGCTACCCCTTTCTCATCCAGCACTTCCAGGACTACTGGAGTACTACTGGCTCTGGCTACGGGTGTGAAGACATCACGACTTGGAAGGGCCGTGCCCAATGTGATTAGACTCATCTGTGATTTTTGTCCCACTACGTGCGACTGCTACTGGTTTCATCAGCCAGCTGACAAGACAACCCAGCTGGTCACTTCTGTGAGCTAGAGAAAAGAAATCTTCTTCTGAAGGACACGAGGGTGCGAGGAAGAGCAGACCAGAATAAAGGTATGGAATAGGAATGAGGAAGACAGCAGGCCGGAACTCTGGCTTGATGGTAAACCAGGGGTGTCCAAACATTTTGTAAAGAGGACCAAATTTGATAAAGTGAAGATCCCCAGGGGCCAATAGCTCCTTCTGACATTTTTAAGCACAAAAGTTACATGAAAAGACACTGTTATAAAGCATTTTTATTTGTTACAATTCCCTTTTTTTTTCAAATGGCAATGTAACCACATATAAGTCACTCAGGAAAACATGAACAACTCTTTGCCTCATGAACATTAAAATTTAAAACAAGTGAATTTTGCCCTTGTCTTTTACAAGATCTTTCAGAAAGCAATAGTTTGTGTCACATCTACAGGTTCATAACATCAACAGTTGTAACCTAATCTTATTTAAGTGTTTAATAAAACAGGTGCCAAGTCCACTTTCATTGGTGTGCTTTAGGTCTTTCACTGTTAATAGTTACAGATGTTACTTTTTAAAACACTCAATTTCCAACTGATCAAGGAACAGGTAACTTGCTGATACTAATTCTTTGTAGTCACCATGGCAGAAACGAGTAGAGGGTTTGCGGCACGGACGCAGAGCCAGATAGCATTAGAATGTGTGGTGAAAGGAATTACATTTTCAATGTTTTATGATTTGTTTATTCTGACAGAGGTAGTAAGGCATTAATTAAGGCATTGTACGGCATTGTAAGACCGAAGTTGCGGGTCATTTGAAATCTGACAGCGAGCCGTAATTGGACTGTGGGCTGGACGTTGGGCAGGCCTGATTTAAACTAAAGACTTAACACATGGGTGCTTGAATCAGCAGGTGCCTAACAACGCTGATTCAGGAACCCGTTTCAAACAACCCCCAACCCCCAGAACCCCCCCCCCCCCCACACACACACCATCCCATGGGAAGAGGTATGCCCAAGCTGATGCCCAAGCACACATTCAAAGAGTGTTAGGCTGGTGGTTTACACTGCCCAGCCTAAAATCTCTGCCCAGTCGTGCTGGTGACTATGGCAATACGTCCAGAGGAAATGGCAGAGTTCTTAAATGGTACGCTGACCTCAGGTTACCACTTTGAATCAAACGGTCAGGCTAACGTGGGACCCCAAATTATTAAAAAATTTGGTCCATGTCCGGGACATGAAGTGGGACCCCTGATTGAACAGGATATCCTCTGGGAGGCCGTAGTGCAAAACCACAGACTGGAACAGGGCTTCAGCTACCTGTAGGGTGGTGGGCAGTGAACAGGCCCCCCTTCGAGAACTGGTCCACTGTCACCAAGATGGTGGTGTACCTTTTGGATTCCGGGTGTCTCGTGGAGGGTGTCGTGTGGGCCCACTCTATCACCTGGGTCCGAAGTGGCCCAGGCATGAACGTCTTGTTGTGCATGGGTTTAGCAGCCATGTGCTCAAGGTCCCATTTAACAGGGGCAGCTATTAGAGTTGTGGGGACTATTGGCTCTGACTCAGAATCGAATAAAAATAAGTACATTAATGGAGTTTTCCTGGGGTTCCGTGTCTCTGTGAAAGCACCGCACCAAGACCGACTTCAGAAGCATCTAGATCGACAACAAAGAATTTTGTCGGGTCAGGTATATTCAGTACTGGAGCTGTAGTGAACAGCTCTTTCTGGTCACTCAGTCACAGCTGTCTGTTTTTTCTCATCCATTCCACACATGTGATACACCCTCTGACATGCTTCTTGAATATATCAAGTCATCCAGGTATACAACTCCAAAATGGTTTAACATGTCTAAATACATTGTTCATAAAGGCCTGGAAGAAGGACGGAGCGTTTAACAAGCCATATGGAATTACTTCATGACAATAATGGCCAGAGGTGGTGCTAAATGAGGTCTTCCATTCATCATCCATTCATCATAATCCTCCATAGCCTGGGTCTCTACATCAGACAATGGATAGAGCACATTCCAGAGGGTTAGCACCAGGTCTGCAACAACCTGTGTGAGCAAGACCTGGCAGTGGAGTGCCTGATACACCTTGACTCTTCTTGAAGAAAACAAGAAACAAAGCTCCGCTATGTGCGGCTGCCATTGGCTTCACCAGCCAGCCGATGGGACAGCCCAGCTGGTCACTTCTGTTGGACAAGGGGAAAGAGAGGGTGAGTGAGGTCCGAGCTTACAAACAAAAGCTGGAGAGAAAAAGCCCTCTTCTTCTTGCGGACATGAGGGTGCGAGGGAAAGCAGAGCAGAACAAGGGTAGGAATGAAGGAGACAGCAGGCTGGGATTCTGGAGTGATACTTTTAACTAGGGAAACAAGAGGGGGGAGAACACAAACCCTGATCAGAACAAGGGACAATCTAATGATGGGGGGCCTAGCAATGATGATTAAATGTGAGTCTGGGTACTCTGGGTGATGCAGGTGTGTTGCTAAGTAGACACTGGGAAGTAGACACTGCAAGAAAGATCTCCAGGAGCAGCGTTGGTGACCACCTGTGTCTGTTGAGAAAAAAGAGGAAATACTTTTGAAATTCAGAGATGCTCGGGGCCAGGTGTTTTAGGAATAAGTGAAACCTGGAGAATTCTACACATCCATCATCATGTCAAAACGGCCCACTGGCAAAAAGAGAAGTAATTCATTTATACAGAGAAAGTTTTAGTTTAGTACCCCTCTCTCTTCAATGTCTCTGTCTCTTTGATTATCTCTATAGTGTTTCTATCCCTCTCTTCTCTTTCCCTTTGTTTATTCTCAGTTTCAGTCTCTCCTTCTGTTTCCATCTGTTTTGTCTCTCTCTGTTCATCACACTCTGCTCTTCTCTCCCTGTCTGTTTATCTCTTTTTTTCTATGAGAATAGGGAGACTGTTGAGCACTGGTCTGGGCCTGGTCATTTCTGTTTTGTTTCTTTAAATACATATTTGTTGTCAGGCAAGTCAAAATAAGACTCTCTGTTCCTGTCCTAGCATTGAAATCTCTCATCAACATTACATTTCCCTGGGTGTGGAAATGTCTGATCTCCTTGTGAAGATGTATTGTCCTCATAGTATGAAATGTGCTTGAGATGTATTAATTTGTTTATTATTTAGTATGTACTATAGTTATAACAATACTATATTGTACCAAGACTCCAAAAAGTCATTTTATAAGAAACAGAAAAAAAACATTTTGAAATGTTAATGAGTTAATGTAATCACAATTTGAGTCATTTCGGACTAATTATTTTGTTCTGTTCATACTAAAATGTCTTATTGTAAAGAGTGATAGATGGAGCATTATTAAAGGTACCCATAATATTAAAATGAGTCTTGTTCTTCCTCCAGTTTAACACCGTCACAAAAATACCCCCAGCTTCTTGCTGCAGTGTTGCCTCCAATACAAGAACAGCCCTCAGAAGCCTAAGCCATCACTCCCTTCTTGTAGCAGAATCAGTGAGCCTGGGACACTCTGGTCAAATACCATGCTGGAGCGAAAGTTGTTCTGGCTCTGGCTGCAGTAATACATTCTCTGAAAGTGACTCATTGGACATGGTCATATACTGTTCTACCCCAAAATGCCTAATTATGGCCGTTTGAGGGATAGTTATGAATAGGCCATTTACAATGGGCGTAGTTGTCAGTTGTCAGCTGAGGGAGGAAGACAGCAGCAGCATCTTTTGTATCAAAACGTGATGGTTTATTGAATAAACCAGGAAAGTTCAAGTTCCACTCAGATCTCTCTCAGTCTAGAGGAGTCTCGTCTTCGAGGAAACTATTTATCCCTCGTTACACTGTCGTCCTTGGTTTCTCAGAGACCCGCTTCCGTCCACTTCTCACGGACGAAGCCTTACCGTCTTCTGCCTTTGACCAGGACCTCCATTAGAGTGCCAGGCATTTCTCAACTGCCACTCGTTACTCCTGCTTGGGATGGATGGAGGGATGGATGGAGAGAATTGAAGGATGAAGACCAGCAGTGAAGCCGGAAGAGCAACTGGAGAGAACATCCCTCGAATCCAGCCTGAAAGCTGGTATGCTCAGAGCAGGCACTTCTTGCCCACTGTCTCCACGCTGGTTGTGTAGCGACTTTGCCTAGTCCTCTTTAAGAGCCACGGGCCTTCACACAGCAACCAGTCACTCCTGCTTGGAACACAGAAGAAAGAAACAGAGGGAGAGAACCCAGATGGAACACACCGCCAAGGAAATGTGCCACTTGTCTCTCACAGCAGAGATTCCCTCCACTACTCGTTGAGGTGCTTCCAGCCTCAGTCCTAGTGGCTTTTCCTAGATTGGACTAAATCCTAGCACACAGTCCCAAAACTCACTCACGCCTGGATCTCACAGCACAGTTCAAACCACAGGGCGATACGTTTTCAAAATCTTTCTGACTTGACCTTACTTTCGATATGTTTTCCTTCCTTGCGGTGATACTTCACCGTCCCTTCCAGCACACTCTACCAGAACCCCAAGAAGCTTGGAAGTTAGGTTGGACATCTCTCTGGTTCAGTCAGGATTTAAACAAACATTGCCCAATCACATGACACCCACACTCAGCTCCTAATGAGCACACCTGCAGACATTCATTCACACACGCAGACACACTTAGCTCATTATGAGCACACCTGCAGACCTCCTGTCTGGAGCCCTATCCTGGCCCTCTACCTAACTCTAAACATACCCAGCTGTGTGTGATCATTAGGTGCCCTCTGGCTCTCGACCAGAGTCACATGGGACCTAATGATCACACTACTCACTCTAGAACTTAACTTAAGCTAAAGGCTGCCTTCTCTGCAGCTACCCTGAAACTAAACTTAAATAAACTTAAAGGCTGCCTCTACTGCAGCCACCCAGAGACGTTACAGTAGTTTGTGTAGTGTGGACAGAAACTATAGAAAATATTTTAAATGGCTCATTGTTGCCCCATTGCTTTCCAGGGGGAATTGTGTATAGTGTAATAGCATTGTATAATGTTCACAAGCGATTTAGATTTTGGTGAGCTTATATGCCTTGAATTAAGAAAAATGATAAGCTTGCAGGTCCTTTTACCTATTAAGGCTAACAATGCCTTCACTGAAATTTGTCTAGACATGTGGATAACATTATGGCCCATCATTTCAGGTCTTTCACATCTATATGAAGAGAAGTTAACTGCGCTCTTTATTCTTGTTTCAGATTGCAAGGAGGAAGTTGCTGTATTTGTGGTGGCCATCTACAGAAATAGACCTAGTGTCTGAAACATTTAATTTCCCTCATTAACTAGTTTAAATATCCAAAATAGTATAATTGTTGAGATGTACATGTAGTCACTCATAGTGGTTTAATGTAAAAATGCTCTTTGCTGGAGAAGCTTGCTGAGTCAGAATTGTTCAGCGCAGTAGAGATAGGAACCAGATGTCCAAAAAGTTTATAGCTGCTGAAAGCTACCTCAGAGAGAGAAATACAACCCACAAATGGTTATGAATTATTGTCTGAGACATAAGGGCTTGTCCTAAAATTAGTCTTTTTTAATCCCATATGCAGGGTAACATACCGTATTTACCAATATTTTACTTGTATCAACATTAACAATGAAACCTTCATGAAATTGTCTAATTCTCCTAAACTGTAACTATTAATCTTTAATAACTTAAATAAAATAGTTTCCTAAGAGGGAGTATTCAGAAACATGAAATACTCCAGACATCAGGAAGTAATGTGTACGTGTTACTGAAGAGCCTAAAAAGTGCATCAATATGTTTTCACTAGCCTAGTCTTGCATGCATTGACAAAAGAGTACATCACATTTATGTAACTAGGCAAATGCTTGCTTTCAGATCTGAAGAGTTAAAAGCCTGTTGGAACAAAAGGTGGATGTAGTTATGTGCATGTAGATGTACGTTTTGGCTGCCTCTTCTCTAGCACTTGTTTGCAGCTGTCTAACTCCCCACACAGCTTCAGCAGAGATAGCTGACTGACTGATGTTTCTCGGTCACTGTTGATAAGTACAGGCCACATTTCTGGAAACCATCATCACTTTTGGTTCAGGTGAGCAAATGTACACCTCCACCTCCCCATACCTTTGCCTCTTCACACATCCACCCCCCCCCCCCCCTTAATTCTCCACCTCTCTGCCTCTCCACACTTCCACCTCTCCACACCTCCCTTTCTCCACTCTTCCATCCCTTCACCCCTCCACCTCACCACTCTTCCATTCCTCCACCTCCACATCAGCACCCCACCATCCCTTCACCTCTCCACCCCACCTCTCCACTCTTCCATCCCTCCACCTCTCCTCATCTCCACCCCTCAATATCCTAAAATACCCGTCCACATCTCTCCATGCATCCACTTCTCCACCATCTCCACGCTTCCACATAGCCACGCTCAATCCTCCATCTCTCATACCTTCCAACCTTCCACCTATCCACACATCCACCTCTCCACACCTCCATCCACCAAAGAACAGACGAAATCGCCGCTTCTGTGGGACGTCATCCCATTTCACCAATCAAACTTGGTTTAGCTCTCTCGACACAACTGTTTGCTTACTAGGGTCGTTTCTGAATCCCGCAACGTTATTGGCTGTCAGACACGTCAATCATCGGATTATCTGAATCGTGGTAGGATGTCACGAAAGAAAGGCAGCCACATCACAAACGCCCCCTTGCTCCCTTCGTAGTGCACTACGCTTGTCGTGGAATCGTGGAATGGCAGCGTCCATACTCGGCCCGTGGACTTAAAAGTAAACAAGATATACGTTTGGGACTTGCGCGAGGGCTGGCTCTTTAAAACGCCCAGGCGAGGATTCCTGCGTTACGGCGTTTTGTCTTTGGCTGCCCTCCCTCCTCCCCCGAAGCGACATGACGTTGTCGTCAGAGGTGCACAGGTTTCTGCTCGCTTGAGATATTTTCACACCTTTCCCCAGCAGACACACAAACACACCCACCCACCCGCACACACATACAACCACATACGCCTCTCCGCCACACTGAAACGAAATTTTGCGATGCGGTTGGCTCGCCGTCGCTGTTTTTGTTGTTAGCTGAAGGCAGCCTCCGTTAGCCCGCGTTTCTTTATAAAGAGACTGCCTTGTCTCGATATGTGATTAACACGGGCGATTAAACAGTCTCTCGTTTGAGCCTCCTTGCTTCGTTCTTAGGCTGAACATTTAGCTTGTATATTTTTTTAGCGCCGTGGCTTTGAAATTGAGGGAAACATGGGACTGCCCGCTTTGGAGTTCAGCGACTGCTATCTGGACAGCCCGCAGTTCCGAGATAGGCTCAAGTCTCACGAACTGGAGCTGGACAAGACCAACAAGTTCATCAAAGAACTCATCAAGGACGGCAAGGCTCTCATTCAAGCCCTAAAAAGTAAGAGTATAATCTCTGTGTGGTTCTGTGCAACGAACGGGGTTAGGTTCAACTCTGTTGCGTAAAGTGTAGAGTAGTGGGGCACCTCTGTTCAGGGGTTCTATCGCGTGTTTGCAGTTGTCTAACTCACCATACAGCTCCAGCAGAGATATCCGCCACTCAGCAACTAATGTTTTGTGTGTCACTGCTGAAAAGCTCAGGCATATTTCTAGAAAACATCACCTTTGGCACAGGTGCCGTGAACAGTTGTGTCGCACTAACCTCTCCAAGTGACCCAGGGTCACTCAAACAGGACGCATTTCCACTCCATTTCAAAACAAACATCCTGGGCATAACAGAAACCTCCCGAACTGAGCCGACTGGGGAAAACAATTTGGGATATCCACACCATTTACATATAATTAATAAAACTGGGACATAATTGAATTTATAAGCATTATCGTTCATTCAGAGGGGTTTGGTGTGAAATGCTGTCTCAGAATTCTGTGAAGGTAACCAGGCGTCTGAAAAGTCTCATGCCTTTAAAAACTGCCTTTCAGAATCTGATAGCACGAAGTGGTAATGAATGTGTTGCCTGAAAGTGGAATTCTGCTTTAAAATGTTACATCAGACTGCATGTTCAGTCCAACTTTGTTGGAGTTTGCTTTTACTTTACAGTGCAAAGAGATGTAACAGGCCTCATAGCTCATCAGGGTTGCTGCAATTAAGGTTGGTGTTTGCTAACGTTTTTCCCCCAGCAACTTCTGTGCTGAAATGCTAGTGCTTTGCCTGCATATAAGCACACTGCAAGACCACTGCTGTGACGTGAAGACCCCATCTGACAGAGCCTCCTATGTCAAGAGCATAGATGCTATCAGCATGAGTGTCTCCAACATTGTGCGTTGAGCAACCTGTCTTTACACAGTGTAAACACCAACAGACATCCATGACACAGGACTGGCCTGTCATTTCACCTCATGATAAAAGGCTTCCTTCCACAGGCTGCCTGAAACATATTCATTATGCTCCCAGATTCAAATCTTACATCCTCTAATTTTGCACAGATGAGCCACGGTTTATTTGGTGATATCTTGATTGACAGTAAAAAGTGGTGAGATAAGATTATTTTTCAGTAGCAGTGCTGATGTGGTAACACCCAAGTTACTGTAACTAATGTTATAGGTAAACTGTCATTTTGTCTTTAAAAATGTCTTTAAATATTTTACTTGACCTTGAGTTTTCATTGTATGAAACAGGCTTAAATGGAAATTACACTTTTTCTTTCTAAAGTTTCGATATACTGTAATTTTTGTGTTTTAAACAGTCATGTTGGGTGGTTTGACGTAAAATGGTCCGTTCTATAAGAATTGACAGAGGCAGTATTGTTCATGGTAGTGGTGATAGGAACCAGACGTTGGGTTTAGGCACTGAAAGCTCCTTCACCGAAACCCGGTACATTTGTATTGTCATACATTGCCTAATGCCTGAGACATTGTTTATTAACAATTTTTAAAAGATTTTCTTTGGCCTGAGACTTTCTTTTTAAAAATCTTTTCCTTACAGAAAGGTGCACTCATTGTAAGTCAGAATAGTACCTGGTTAACATTACATATACAAATATAAAGGCTATATCTGCATGGTGAATATTATGGCCCCCTCATTTCTTTTGCCAACACTGTAATCAGGAAAAATAAGTCTAAATTTCTCTACAATTCACCCATGATTTCATGTCAGACTTTCTCTGTTTATCTGTAATTTATACAGAACAATTGAAAATAATTTCAGCAATTGTATAGGTATATGAAATTAACAATTGAAAAGCTAATAACTTGACAATAGCAGCTGTGGAAATTACGATGATGATGAGAAATGAAAGCTCAAGCTGGTTTGTGTAGTTCCTTTGTGGTCAGAAGCTGTGTGGTGAACTGAGAGACCAGTTAGGATGTAAGAATATCATGTGGATGTCCAAAATCAGAATCCGGCTATATTTATCAAGAGAATTTGCACATTCTAGGAATTTGACTTTTCTTACTTAGTAACTCAGAGTTACACAGGAACTGCCCATTGAAATTGCACATTAGTACAGTAATGTAGGTGTCTATACATGCATGGGGATAAGTATGTGTAAGTGTAAAAGCTCTACCGCCAGTGTGAATTTGCTTTTCAAGCACTTCTCTCTTCCTTTAATGAATTTTAATTTTGGTACATTTTATCTCACAAATGACAGGTTTGTATGTTCTGCTGCAGGAAACGGGGCACAACTTTTGTAACTCTGGTAACTCTGATCAGTTTGGTGACTCAGATCAGATTTCAGTGCTATTCCCTATACAATGTGTAAACATGGAGGCGTATGGACTGATGTAAAATGTTGAGTAAAATGGAATGAGCTTTAATGCACTAATAAATTTAGCAGTGCTGAATTTAAAGTCATGATTACAGTGTGTACCTTTTATTCTTTTTAGAATCAGCACCCTTTCTCCAATATGCTTTGCCCTATATCTGAACTGCAGTTTAAGATAAGGCAGCCAACATGGTGTTGCAAAAATCTCCCTTGTCTAAGAGAATAGTCTCTCGTTTCTCTCATTGTTTTACTCAATATTATTCTCGTTTTTACTTTCACTGCCTCTTGGGCTGATTCTTGGGGGATGCCTGTGGAGATTTCCTCTTTTTCCCGGCTATGCTTATTATGAATAGCTAGTCCAATTCTCTCCACCTCACCTGTCATTGGGGCCCTCTGTCCGAGGCAATGTCCTTGGGGAACCCATGCAAACGGACTACGTGCTCAATCAGAATCTTCGCTGTTTCCTTGGCAGTGGGGAGTCCGGCTAGGGCCACCAGATGAACAGCCTTGGAGAACCGGTCAATGATGGTTAGTATGGTGGTTTTACCACGAGACTCCAACAGACCCGTGACAAAGTCCAGTGCGATGTGATTCCAAGGGCGATGAGGCACTGGCAGCGGCTGGAGTTTGCCCACGGCCGCGGTGTTAGGTGTCTTGGTCTTGGTCCGTGCGCAGGTGGTACACGCTTGACCTAACTGCATGGTTTCCGCGGCTCCAGATGAGTGGGCCTCTGAGGCGGGTGGTGGAGCTCGGTGAGCCGGTGCAGACGGGACCACGAAGGTGTACTCTGGAGAGCGATAATGTGCACCGGACTTCGGGTGCTGGCCAGTCGCTGGTCCACACGGAGGCACAGCTGGATCAGCTCCTCCAGGGAATCGGGGAGCTCCCGGGCAGCCAGCTCGTGCTTCAGACGGCAAAGGTGGTATAAACGGGAGTCGACCACCACCTTGCTCTCAGGATGCTGAAAGGTGGCCTTCAACTGCTTTGTGAAGGAACCGAACAGAAGATCCAGAGTGGTTAAGAAAACCTCACACTTCCCGTCCTTGCCATTCCATTTGTCGGGTAAGGCAATTTTGGGGAGCGGAGGCTCAGCCACAGGGGGTGGAGAATAGATATATATGAATATATATGAATGAATATATATGAGACAGAAGGACCAAACAGGATCTACTTATTAGGAGCCGGGGTGTGAGCTTTCTACTTTTCCTGATATTTCCCACTGAAATTTTTGTTTGAACAATTTCTGGCAAAAAAGGCCAGAAGTTAAAAATGGTAAAAATGCTGTTTGTGCATTTTGGCCTACACAGCAAAAATTCACCAACATCAGAGCCAAAACGAATAACAACTAAAAATAAAATAAACTAAATAAGTTTTTTGGTTTTGACCAAAAATCACAAATGCTTAACCAAGATTGATCAGTGGAAATGCATTTGAAATATATTGTAATGTATTCAAATATTTAGCAGTATAAAACATTTAATCCATATGTCTGCAGCCCATGTATAGTTTCTGAAGCAGAAGCTCTGTGGTAATGAATCTGAATTTCCGTACAAGAACCATACATTCCAACTGGGTTTATGAAGTACTAGTTTATTCAACATTACCTGTTTATATTCAGGAATCCTGTAGTTAATTTTATTATTAGAAACTATATTGTCACAACACTGTCTTCATGATGACTTTGCATCTCTCAAATGGTGACATTCTGTATTCTCAGTGGGTATAAAATGAACTGCTAAAAATAGTTTTTTTTATATAAGGCTTATAGGTTGTAACTTATAATTCAGTCATAATAATTCAATGCTGCACCATTTTTATTGAATAAATCTGTAAAATCACTTCATCAGATTATTCAAAACTAGCCAAAGGAATTGGCTAGTTGGTGAAAGTGAAGCTGATTTTATGGTGCCCCCTAAGAGGAGATGCCAGAGCTTTTTCGACCTCTTTGAGCACATCAGTGAACAAAGAGAGGAGTTTTTTGTGTGTGGGTGTGGGTGTGTGTGTGTGGGTGTGTGTGTGTGGGTGTGTGTGTGTGGGTGTGTGTGTGTGTGTGTGTGTGTGTGTGTGTGTGTGTGTGTGTGTGTGTGTTTGTCCATTAGCACATTTTAAAGAGTGAGGCAGAAGGGAAATTAGGGCAACCCTGAGCTTTATCATTGTTATTGCTCACTCGTGTCTGGAGGCGATTTA
>JBBJLR010102970.1:0-25393 GCA_037577145.1 Brachypetersius gabonensis | reverse complement strand
ACACACACACACACACACACACACACACACACACACACACACACACACACACACACACACACACACACACACAGCCTACCAGTGAATGCCAATTAATGACTGCAGCAGTGCGCATGTGAACACAGAGCAGTCTATCTAATGAGAGCACCCAAACACGGCTCCTCTGTGTAAATATTTCAGCAGGAATCAAGAAAACGCCAGCCATTAAGCAGCCATTTGAAAATGAAAAGGGTGTTCAGCAGTCTTTTTCTCCCTCTCTCTCTCTCTCTGTGCTTGCGCATTCTTTCTCTATATCTGATGTTCGGATGATACTGTGCCATAAAAGTCTTTTGGTCACAATGCCACCCGAAGGACAATGGCAAAACTGCAGCAGCTGAGAAGAGGCATATTGTCATCAAAAGGTTTTCATTATTGATCAAACCAGCATAGCTGCTCTTGACTTGGCAGGCCATGAAAGAAGGACCTCGCTTTTAAGTCAACTGTATTTCATAATTCAGGACATTCTAATCATTCCCGTAGCTCATACACTCTCATGCACACATGCACAAACAGACAAAAGACATTCAGCAATGCGAAACGCAAACACCCATGCTTAGATGCCCATTTGTGTGAATGATGCGGTGGAATGAGGGCGTTTTAAGGGCGTGGACGTCAGCCTTATTGTCCCATGGAGACCTGACTTCTGATGTAAAGTGAATGCAGTCAGGCCTGCTCGCTTGCTCAAAGCAGAATTCAAAAAGGGAAGTGGCTTCTTGTTTCTCGCCTCTCGCCTCCACAGCCAAAGCAAATATCCCCATCAGAGGCGCCACACTTTGATCAGCTCTTCAAAGTCTTCAAAGTGTATCAGGAAGGCAATTGGCTAGGGAAATTTTTGCCTCTGGTAATCAGATATATCCAAAATGGGTCACTAATTGTTAATTACTAAGCAGAAAAGTATGGACTGTGATGGGCCGAAAATGCTCTAACGCGCCAGACTGCTTCGACGACAAGTGAACGGGTTAGATGCTGAATAGTAACTAATGTTGCCAGGTGGTTGGTGTTAAAAATATTTATGCACCATGAAACGTCTGGAGGCAGTGGGGAGCGAATGCCACTGGTTCTACAAATAGATTCAGAGGCTTTTTGATAGAATTATTTATGGCACTCAGTATGGAGCAGGCAAAAAACAAGTTTAAGAACAGCAGATTTCTAGGTTTAAAGCCGTGGAGCAGGAAAAAGACACATCTAAATAGTGTAGACTTTAAACATGGGTATCATAAAGAGCAGGGTAAAAGGGTTGCATCCTTAAAAAAATACTCCAGCCTCAAAAAGTGACTGCCTTGCAGCGCTAGTGTGTGTTCCAAAGGAGACACATTTACATATGCATCTGTAGCTTATAGCAGAGCAATCCCAGGAGAGATGAAATATGAAAGCTGTGTCACCCAAAGCAGGAGCACTAGACACAGAGTGGGAAGGAAGAAAGAAAGAAAGGAAGATGGGGAGAGAGAGAGAAAGAGAGAGAGAGAGAGAGAGAGAGGGAGAAAGGGAGAAAAAAGGAGAGGGGGGAGTAACAAGGAAGGAGAGAAAAAGAGGCAGAGGGAGAAAAAGAGAGTGTCTCCAGAGGGCTGCATGTGAATGAATCACATCCAGGGAGATCTTTTTAAGAAGAAATTAATGATATCACGAATACATAATGGACTTTCTCAGCTCTATGGAATAGCAGAGTTAAAGGAGAACATTTTTTCCTTCATATTTTTTTAACATCTCTTTGTACTTAGCCAGATATTAAATGGTCCGGATGCCCCTGCAGCGTTCAATCGCAGATCTGTTCACTGAAGTATCGATATTTCAAAGCCTGTGAGCCTGCGTGTCGTGGGGCATTCGGTGAAAGGGACACAATCAGAGAACAAGAGAGAAAGATTAGATCAAAAGGAGAGAATAAAGATGGAGAATGCTAAAGCCGTGGTGCTACCTTCCTGCTCTGCTGCTCCACACGGCACATGCAGCGCAAGGCTGGAGAGCAGCGCAAGGCTAATAGACCACCAGCTGCTCCACGTGTTTACGGCCCATTCAGACCTGCTCTCATTACTTCCCCCCAGTGCTGAGCTCGCCACCTGCCCTTTTTCTTTTTTTTTTCTTTCCACTTTTTTTTTTTTTGGTCTGCATCCATTTTCATCAAAGTAAAATAGTGCTTTAACACAACTTTCTAATGAGAAAACCTCTTCTGGGCAAGGTCCCAAGCATGGTATTGGCACTGTACGACCTTCAGCAGGAGGTACACCTTATGCAATACAACCTCGGAACAATTAAAACGCTATTTTGCCATTTAAAGCAGATCTTCCAGTGGCATAGGCAGTTTTGCCTTCTTCTTTAATTATTTGTCACTCGGAGGCGGTGAAGAAAGTGCAGATTGCACACTTTCATTTGATTGCACACAGAATATTTGATTACATTCTTGTTGTCTTATTGTACAGAAAGACTAAAAAAGTCCTTTACATTTTTGCCATTTTTGTTGTTTTGTGACATTAGAATAAAAAGAACAGGTCAGAAGAGTAACGCTCAAATCTGCTGATATGTAATGTAAACCCAACATAAATACTTCATATAATCCTTCATGTATGTGACTGCCTGTAGCTCACTAGTGTAATTAGTTTTATTAATTTGAATACCAAGACAATATGTGTTTCTTAATCCTGCTTGTGGAGACCCACATTTCCAGCACACATGTCCCACCTCACGAAAATAAACAGGGGTCGCATTACAGAATCTTTCCGGTTCTAGTTAAGATATGATCTGATGAGGTCAATTTCAGATATATTTTTGCAAATTATTAATACAGCACCTCTTATCTTTATTTAGGGATTATATCTTATCAGCATCTTTCCTTATCTCAAATTAGCAAATCCTAAACTCAGTAATTAATTGTTATGTCTGTTGCCAAGCAACCGATAATACGTACACAATTGGAGTGCTGTCATTTAATCAAAATATTGTAAATAAAAGAGCCTCCATTTTAAAAAAAAGATGCACTCCTGAAAGTTCGAAGAAGTTATATTATAAATGTAGGACACCAATTAAAAGTAAAAAAAAAAATAGAAAAAGTAAAAAATAGTATAATAGAAATATCTACTTACTTGAAGGTCTTAATTATGTATGAAACTGCAAATATCCTCCGCCAATTTTTTGTGGCAATGAATATATTTTTTTCTGGATATTTTTACACAAGGGGACTCAGGGCAGGCTGTAGCTGACCTGGAAGCACTTTTTTTGAATTCCACACCAGGGTTGAGCCCCCGCATTTCAAGCGCGATTTCTCCGCAGTGCAAGCACTCAGACACTTCAAACTCCACAGTTCGATTGATCTCCAGGAGACCTTTCCAATGAGCCCGCATTTGTATTTTTAGCTCGAGTAGATCAGGGATTATTCCCTGAAAACCGTTTCCCTCGCCACCATGTCCCAATACTTCCAACTTGCACATCTTGGCGGGGAATTGAAATTAAGAGGTGAATACCAGTTGACCTTTAATTTTTCTTTAAAGGTAATGCATTAAACGGAGTTTAAAATGAAATTGTTCTGGGGTTTACGCTATAAAACTAGCCATTTTTTTACCAAAACAACGCATTTTCCACTATACATGGGTGCTTTTGGAACATAACTTTTTGTGGGGGATTACTGTATATAAATATGACCATAAGGGACGGGTTTAACAGTTCCAAGTAGACCATGCCAGGATAACCAGCACTAGGTTTTCAATGCTCGCATCACATCCTTCCATGCTTCTGCCAAATCTCTAGATAAATCAAAGATAGATAGATCAAATCACACTTCAAACCTCAGCTAATGCTACACAAATCAAACTGTGGATCAGATTTAAAGACGATGCCTTTAGTAGATTTTTGGTACTTTGACCTGGGCTGTTTCATCTGTTGTAGGTAATGACACAGAGCCAGCATGTTTCATATTCTGGAGGTGCTGTGTGTTCTCCAATACCTCCCATGGGGGAGGACAGGAGGGCAGAGCTGTAAATCGTACATCTGTCAGTCTTTCTTCATAAAAACACCAGTAAATGTTCACACGTTCCCACAAGTGCTGGTTTCATGCTTGTGGGGTCTTGCCCTTGCAATGGCCATTGTACAAGGAATCTGTTTGCGAGTATGTGCATTGGGGTCACAGTTTTAAGTAGACTTTCAGTAATTCAAGCCTTTAAACAGAACTGTACCTTTAAACAGGACTGTTTATGCTAGCATTAAGTACAAATATCTCAAGCGATTTTCTGCCACTTATCCGGGACCCGGGTGGTAGCAGGCTGAAGAAAGCAGCCCAGGCATTCATTTTCCTGACCAAAGTGGTCCCAAGACAGCTGAGATATATAATCCTCTCAGCATGTCCAGGGTCTGCCTCATGATCTCCCAGTTGGTTGTGTTCAGAGCACCTACATAGGAAGGAGCAAAATACACCCCGTCTAATCTGGGTCCATTCAGAGCTGAGGAGCCGCAGCTTTTCTCCAAGCCCTTCCAAGATTTCTGAGCTCTGCCCATCCACCTTGCTGAGGAAGCTCATTTTTTCATTCCTTCCATAAAAACCTAGAGCTTGTGACCATATGTTTGGGTTAGAACAAAGACTGACTGGTAAACTGAGATGCTTTCCATTTTGGCTCTGCTCCTCCTTCACTACAAAAGACAAGAACAACAGCCGCATGACTTCCACAAACACCCTGATCATCCCTGATCTCCTACGCCTTCTTTCCTTGTGAAAGAAGACTCAGACTTCTCCACTTAAGGCAGTGTCTCACTCACTTGAAGGGAGCAAGCTACCTTTTACTGGCATGAAAAATGGGTGTACAAAAAAGAGTAAACCCATGTTAAAGAATGTAAGTGTTGTATGGATGGATGCTCAGCAGAAGAGCAGAGTCAGAAGTTTGAAAATAACATTGAAAATGTGGAGGAGGTTGTAATGATGCTCATGTTTGTCCCTGCGCCCGAGGGATGTTACATCATAGGGATGTTTACAGTGTGAATTTGTCTAGAGCAGCACAGTGCCCAAATGATTCTCCCAGAGGAGGAACTCGTTTAAACAGTACTTCATTTTACAGAGTCTTGTCAGCGTTTGTTCTGTCATTAAAAAAGTATTCAGTAGTATACTGTGTAGGGTACGCCTATAGAAGTGTTTGTTGTGTGCGGTTTAAGACACCGCTTACACTTGTCTGGGGGGGCAAAACATCAGGCACCAGCCTATACTCATTTTGCCCATTTTGCAGTTTTGCCATGATTGACTCCACCATTTGTCTTCCGTCATTGACTCTTGTGAATTTGCATAATTAAAGCATTTTTGGAATCATGAACAACAGACTGTAAGCTTTTAAAAGACATTTTAAGGACAATGCAAGTTCCCACAGAATCTTATTGTTGAGACACTGACGGGGTCTCGAGTGGCCTGCATGACACACAATCACACACACACATGCTTAATCACTGTCAAGCTCACATGCTTTGTAACACTCCACCATGACCGGAGGATGTCAGTGTGAAGGAGCATTTCCTTCTGCTTAAGGATTCCTCTGGGGTCAGGCCGGCCATAAATGCCACATCATGCTGGCTCCTTCTCTGGGTCCCTTGCAAATGCACCTAAAATTAGTACACACACACACACACTGTGGCGAAAGTTGCTGATGAGTTACAGTGTGTGTGTGTGTGGTGTCAGCTGCAAGAAAGAGAATGAATACAGGAGGTCCAAAAGCTGTCAAGAAGTGGAGGAACGTTGACTCTGAACCTCCACAACTGCATCTGTTCATCACTCTGGCCAATCACCAGCAGATGGGGCAGATTAGCCAGGAAGTCTTTCCACAGGCAGCGGAGTGTAGCTTGAAAGCGGATGCTTGGCCTTCCCAAAAGTGAGGTCAGAAAGGTCATTGTCATCTTGAAATGTTATTCACATGCAGCTTCCTTTCCTCTGGCCGGGCAGCACTCTGTGTGATCTGGCAGTGAGAGGTTTTAATATTTAATACTGAATGTTTAAACCCCAGAGCTGCGCTAAACAGTGGTGCTAGAAACTTCTTCTGCTTTCGACGAGTTCAGCATCATTAGGTGCGCCACCTACCACTAAGGAGTGCGCAAAGCAGGGAATACCTCTCTGCCCAAGCCGATCTCATGACTTTTTGTGCAGGCATACAGCACAAAATACAATTTAATCAAAATACGTGCTGCGATCACGTTTTGGGCTTTTTTCTGGTCTACAACAATGCTTCACTTTTTCGTGCTAGGACAGCGCTTTACTATCCTATGTATTTTAATGTGCACTGCGTAACACCGGCAGTATCTGCTCTAACTGGTGACTGTTACAGTTAGGCAGTGGTGGACAATAACGAAGTAGATTTACTTGACTTCTGTACTTAAATAGAATTTTTGAGCATCTGTACTTCACTTGAATATTTTTTTTGAAAACCTATGACTTTCACTTCCCTACATTTGAAAGACAAATATTGTACTTTTTACTTCTCTACATTTATATCAAGATCTAGTTCATCTTAATTCTGAACGTGGATTTTTTCCCCTTTTCTGAAACGTGTTTTTTTTTTTGTTTTTTTGGAATGCCAACACACACACACAGGCCATTTTTATAGACGGTGCTATACTTTCTCACGCGCGCACTCTCATATGGCGCATACTCTCACTCGCACTCTCTCATGCACATCGCCTCGCGCACTCACACTCCTCTAGACCAAAAAACATGTGACGCCACTTTAGTCGTTTTGTGTGTGAGAGTGCGTTTGTGTGTGTGGGGGTACAGGTATAGGTCCTTACCTTCACGCCCTTCTTCTTTCATGTTCTCTTTTGTCGTGCTAATTTGCATTTTTAGCAGTTTCTCTTGTGTCAGGACACCTACCATTATACTAATTCCTAATTCTAGAGGTTCTACACGCTAGTCAGAGGCATTAGCTATTGTATGTGTCGTGCCAATAATGCAACAATGTGGTGAAAGAAAAAAACGTTTAATACTTACGTTTTTTTAAATGTAAGTACTTCAGTACTTTAATATAATTAAGTATGACTTTCCCTTGTAAAGGAGTAACATTTGACCAGTGGTATCTGTTCTTTCACTTAAGTAATGAATGTGAGTACTTCGTCCACCTCTGCAGTTGGGTTAAGGTTAAGGTTAGGGTTAGGGTTAGGGTTAAGGTTAAGGTTAGGTTACGGTAAATACGTGATCCATGGAATCAACTCATTATTTCTCTCCTACTGTCCCTCAGTCACCAGTTAGCGCAGATACAGGCGATGGTACACAGCACACATTAAAATACATAGGACAGTGAAGCGTTATCCTAGCATGAAAAAAAGCCCTGAATTGTGTATTTTGTGATGGCTGCACGAAAGCTGGTGAGACTGGGCTCCTCTGCCTGTTCAGCTGTGCATAAGGCATAATTGATCAATCGCAAGTGGTGTTTGGCCTGAAGCAATTGCAGCCTAGATCCGATAGATAAAATAGATTTTCAGCGTGGGAAATTAGAGGTAAGGCGCGAGAGCGTGAGATGACAGTTAGATGCATGTGTCTCACGCTCAATGCGTGAGAGTTGGCCACCCTGTTATTTTTAGCCTGTTGGACATCTTTTAACCTGCTTATCTTTTTAGTCTGCTTCTAATTTAATCTGTTAGCTGTCTTTTAGACAAGAACCTGGCCGACTGTATGCCCAGTGTAGCGTGGTGGATGAACCCCAGTCATAGATTGAACATGAAAGAGTCGTTGATCCACGCGGTTGCACTGAGAACGCTCTCGGCAGAGAGTAGAGATTCCCACTGGCAACCACCGGCAATTCTCACTCACACACACACACACACACACACAATGTATATAAACAGATAGAAAAGACCTGGTGTATTCCCGTTACCAGCTGGAGAGGGGTTTCCAGCTGGAGAGGGGTTGAGATGAGACAGGCATGTCTGAGCGCTGGTTGCTTACCACTTCCTTGTTTATACAACATGTGACGCGTGACACTTTTAGCCCATTAGCCATTTTTAACATTTTTTGTCTTTAAGTCTGTTGAATATCTTTTAGCATGTTAACTATTATTTTAACCTGTTTTTATTTCCTTTAGCCTGTCCAACTTTAGGCAAGTCTGTGAAAAATAGTTTTGCTTATGCATGCTTTTGAGAAGGATTGGAGAAAGCGGCTCTTTGGAGAGTACATAATGGTTTCTGTTGGTTTTGTTGAGGCAGTGTTAAGGAATACGCTGAGAACGTTTAGCTTTTTGGCTTCCAGGGCTCTAATTTATCTTAAGTGTCCAGGATTTAAGTGTCCAGGAGCCTTTAACTCACCCAGCAAAAACACAAAGGCTTAAACGGGTCTAGAGGTAAAAAGACTGTTTGCCCATCAAATGCAGACTTCTACCTCAGCTGCAAACGTTTAACTTCTACAGAACAAAAATCAGGGGCCAACCGTCTGAGAGCACACTGAAAACATGAGCTTTTTGTCATCCAAATCTGTAAATAAAGAACAAAGATTTAGAAATTGTGAAAAATGGGATGTAGGGAAAAGAAGAAATCTTCAGTCACTATTTAAACTAAAGCAACTATGACCACATTTTGGCATTTGAACAGAAAGGCCAGTGTTTGTGAGTCTCCTCGCTGTCACTAAAGTGTGCTGGGAGAACTTTCAGCATCTGATCTGCTCATCTGCTGATCAGGTGATGTCTGACAGAATATTTCAGAACGTTTTGTATCATTTTCCCAGTGACAGTGGAGGGTAATGGGATTGCTTCTGCTGGTGAGGGCCAACCCACCTGACATTACATCACTGAAACAACAACCACCACTCTTCTGCACAGACACACAGATTCCAGCTGCTCCTGCACTGATGATAGTCCAGGACCTGCTTAGTTTGGTTGATGCCTTGGTGCCAGATGGAGAAAAACACCAAGAACAGTCTCTCAGACAGCTCTGATGGTGATCCTCAGATATGATGCAGTCTGTGCCTTTCCCTAGACCTTCACAAATCTTGTGAACTTCAACCCCGTGACAACGAGAAGCAAATTTCACATTAGAAACATGCTCATAAAAAGCGGGTTCTAGAGAAACTCGCAGATTATAGGATTGTCCACAGCGGAGGTAAATCTAACCAAACGCCTGCCTCTGAAATCTCTCTCAAAGAAGGTTATTAAATTAAATGATTATGAATACACACATGAGGCAAAATAGTCCCAAAGTTATTTAGCTCAGATTTACTATTTTATCATCACAAACATTCCAATATGAAGACACATGTTGGTTCTCTAGGGACAGTAGCAATAAGTTGTCTGGTTCTATTCCCCACCACTGAAATCTGAATCTCTACAGTGCACCCTCCACAGTAAGAATGACTTATTTTCTGGTCCAGTGAATTATGAAAAATGGGTGGAATTCCCTTTTTCTGTTCCTTGTCAGATCCCAGCTTTGAGAGGGTGTGTGCCAGCTGTGTTGTTTGTCTACAAAGGAAGAAAAAACTACAAAGCCCTGGCCATGCTTCTGATGAGGATTTAACCATCTGCACTGATGATGTGGATGATAAAAGGAGATCAAGATGATATCTTTCATCTCAGCTTTAGCACGTTTGGTAAATATGGCGGCTGACTGCATGGAGAACCTTCATTATGGAGGTTGATTTGGGGGTTTTGTGTCTTTTATGGCTGTTGACAAACACAAGTTTTTTTTCTAATGCTTTAAACTATATTGCAAAAGATTCTATCAAATGTTTAACATATTGTGACAAATACACCCTCAACACATTTAATTCACGGTTACTGTTACGATGCAGCTCACTTGCAGGCATGCATTTTACTTTAGATGCCTTTTACCAGTTTTGTCAGAAGACTCAGTGAGCAGGAACAGGCTCACTCACCCTAAGTAGAGCAGAGTACAGGTGTTGCAGGTTGCCTACATTGCTACAACCTGGCTCTCTGAATCCTTTTGGTGTGACATTTACAAATATGAACCCAGTCACAGAGTACACAGAATTGAGGTTTGATTAATAACCAAGTTGGCAAAGGCAAGAAGCAATATCTAAAAGAGTCCGAAAGCCCAAAAATCCGATCACAGCCAACAAGAAGGAGAAAGAGAAATCCAGAACAGGGCCATAGAAAACAGAACGCCACAGGAACGCTGCATGCAAACCGCTCTGTAACTAGAAGACGCTAGTATACTTCACACTGAAGGATTGTCTCTTTGGGCTATATATACTCCTGGGCCTAAAACCCAGGTGATCCTGATCGTCTATTTAAGGGCTTGTGTAGAACTCCGGAGTGGATCTCCGGAGAGGGTTGTCTGTTTGTCCCTGACTCAAATTCCAATCCAGGACCACGCCTTACAACAGGAGGGGTGTGGTATCTGGCCCAGCACTGACCATTACTGTTGTATTTTCTGACATAAAATGTGGAAAAGCACATTTCATATTTTATATCCTGTTTTCCAATATGTTAAAGAGCCCTCCCCCTATTTTTTCTTCTCTTGTCTAAACACTGTCAAAAAGTGGCTAATCAGAACAGAGGTCATTTACATCTACCGGTCTTAAATGCGTTTTATCTAAAGAGAATTTAGCATTTTTTTCCTTTAAATGTGACAACAGGAAAAAATCAAAGCATGAAAAATGTAGGAAAAATAAGGCTCTTTAAACTAGAAATTGTGCACGAAAATTAGCAGAAAAAGTCACATTTAAGTGCTTTCACTGCTGAGGTGGGTGTACTTATTTTACCCATTCGAGAATTAACATAGCATGTTATTTAAATGGCATGTTTTTGCAGTTTCCCATGACACCTCCGCCCTCTGCGTCTTTATAAACGACCAGGAACAAAGAAGAGAGCCCCATTGTGGTAGCATGTCCCAGAGGCTGCTGAGTGTGGGTGGGGTTGGGCTGTGTGGTGGGCCTGTGGGTTATCGAGGAACGCTGCTGAAAACCTCTCGCTCTGCGGCCTGGGTGGTCAAGGGGACAGCGGCAGGCCTCTGCCCTGGCAAGCCTCCCAACCCACATACACACCCCTGCTGCTCCCCAAAAACAAACTGCTCCAAAATCCACTTTGTCTTTTAATTACACGCCCCCCCATTCCGCAAGGCCGGGCCGCGGTGGCTTGGTAACACAGCAGAGTGCGTCACCACATTTGTATACGTGAAAATTATTTTGATGTAGCTCATAGTTTGCTTGGTGTAAAATACACTTAGCCATTCATGTTTTAGGGTCGTTTTTACCTTTGAGGGGAAGCGCTTGTAAAGATTTTAATACATGTCAAATGATTTACAAAGTGCCCAAAATGTGTTCATTAATAGAGGTATTGCAATGGGAAATTCTACCATGATTCTGAGCTTTTGCTTAATTAAGAGGTTAATTAAGTGTGTAATTAAGTGGTTAAGATGTAAACAGTGCTGTAAAATAGCTCCAACCAAAACATAGCCATTTCCTTTCCTCTCCAAATCCACCAGTTAAACTACGCGTGTCTCCTGATTGTTTATATTGAATGCTGATGACGGTACAAGTACATCTCATTTTTGTCAGTGACTATTTTGAGTGGGTTTAGTTTTAGGTCAAAACTGTCCAGACCAATGTCTCAGGCATCAGACATCATACACGTTCTGTGAGGGATCTTTTAGAAGGAGACATCTGGTTCCGTTCTCCATCACTGTGAACAATTCTGTGTGGAATGGGTGAAATTCGGCTGTAAAAAGGAAAGGAGTTTGTGGGGTTCACACTGTACAGTTGCCAGTTGGTTTACAGCACCATTAAAGATTTCAGTAGTAAAAACAAAGTGAAATGAATGAACTCTCATTAACCACACAGAACACATTGCGATTTGCTGAGGTCTCCATCTGATGAACCTTAATGTTTGCAAATAATTGACTCTCAGACAGAGGTGGGCAACGTACTCACAGTCATTACTTAAGTGACAGTTACTCCAATACAAGTGAACTGTCCAACTTATACTTAAGTTAAAGTACAGAAGTACTTGCTTTTAAAACTATTTAATTATTAAAAGTACATTCTCTTTCACCGCATTGGCACAACACATACAAGCCTCTGAATAGCTTGTAGAACCTCTAGAATAAGGAACTGGTCAAATGTTACAGAAAAACACACAACAGGAGGTGCAGAAAATGTCATTTGTTTATTTGAATTGTAATTCTACACACCCCATGAAACAGCATGGTAGGTGTTCTGACACAATGTACCATGCAGGCCTACATGTTTGTAATGAGTATCTTAATCAAGTTGAGAGTGAAACTGTTGTAAATGCAAATTAGTTAAAAAAGAACGTGGACGAAGGGAGTGCCTTGCCTGAGGACGAATACCCGTAACCACACACACACAAATGGACTAATTACATGTTCTGTCAGTATTCTACACCAGTACGTGTGTTTTGAGTTGTGGAGGCTGTGCTTTTGAAAGAGCGAGAAAGTGTGCGTGAGAGTGTGTGCGTGAGAGCGTGTGCGTGAGAGAGTGACAGAGAGACAGAGCGTGTTATGGGATCTTACACAACCGTATTGCACCGATAAAATATAAACATTTTATCAAGATATTGTCATGGGTGCGAAAATGGCGTTGCAGAAATGCAATACTTAATTGATACATTTTTTGTTTACAAAATTACCTCAAACGCGACGTTACTCTACTGATACTTATAGCCTGTCACCTGGGAAAAACCATCATGTTTCAGAAGAGGGGAAAACGTCCACTTTCAGAATTAAAAGTAACAAATAATGAGATCCTTAAGAGAAATTGTAGTGAAGTGAAAAGTGCGATATTTGTCTTTTAAATGTAATGAAGTGAAAGTTCATACGTTTCCAAAAAGAATATTACTCAAGTGAAGTACAAAAACTCTACTTAAGTACAGTACTCAAGCATACGCGGTTCTAGATGGGGGCCAGCGTGGGCCAGGGCCCCTGAAGAATTGTTCCTGCTCTGCACTGAACAGCCAATGATTTAAATATTCATTTCTTATCGCAACATGCACTGGCACGAAGTACGGAACTAATGCTGCGTGTGTTCTAGACGGACTGCTTAAAGCCCTATACACACGCGTGTGCACATGCAAATGCTCTTTGGGGATTTTGAGGCCACTCATAGTATGTGAATTTCTTTTTTTTTTTCTTTTTTTCCTCTTTACTACAGTGAGATGATGACAGATGTGGAAAAAAAAGATGTGATATCATGCTGTGAAAAAGAACTTGAATGAAAATAAATGCTAAAATTAAAAGCTAAATATAATGTAAAATATGTAAAAAGCTGATTTGCTGTTATATGTGCCCCCTAAAACACACTGGCCCCACCTCAGCCCCCCTGGTAATTTTGGTCTAGAACCACCACTGCTCTCAGACATACTTGATACAATGGATAACGCAGAAAGCTTCTGTGCACCAGCATGTCCAGTCTCAGAGCGAAAATGATCGGACAGTCTGGAGAACATCAGGGTGAAGCGGATCAGACTAGCTTTGCTTTGCTAATTCACTTTTGTTGGCAGCAACATAGCACAGCATGGCACAAACCACAGCTGTGGACTATAACTTCGATAAGGCCCTGAATCTACTCAGCCTTTCAGTGGCTGGGGGTGGGGGTGGGGGTGGGGGTGGGAGCATTAGGACCTTTGTGGTTTCGCATTGTTTCCTGCACAGTCCAAAACGATCTGAAGGAGGCATGGAGGATGAGGTTTAATGGATTAGCAGGGAATAACAGGCAAGAGGTGGAGGCTTTGTGATCGATTCAGTATTTTTACTGATATTCAACACATCTGCTAAAGTGAAATTTCACCAAAAGCCAGGTAATTGATCAACTTGGATCAGTGTTGTGCAAACAAAGTCGATATTTCTACAGGGTTACACAAGCACTAAAATATTTCAGCAGTCGTCTTAATGTTATGTCCAGTTAAAATGTTTGACATAGTGGCAGGATGGCAGTTATGCAAAAATACCCTGCAGAATTAACTTGAAGTAAACCAGAAGTCCACTGACTCCATTTTTTCACTGTTGTATGCATGTGTTGCCAGATTGGGTGGTTTCCCATCAAACTTGGCCAATTTTGTTTTTTTTGTTTTTTAATCAAGAAACCTGGGGATGAAATTGACCGATCTTTCAAACGGAGTTGGGAACAAAATGTACCCTTCTTTCAAAAAATGTTTGGGCTGAAATGTACTGATATTTCCCAAAAATGTGTCAGGGATCAAATTTGCCAGTTTTTTAAAAAGTGATGCTGAATAAATTTACCCATCTTTCAAAAATTGTAGTGGACAATAAATAAAACGAAGTGAATTTGGGTGATATTGTTCACGTATACTGAACAGCAAGTGCAATTGCACCATAAGGAAACATAAATAGAGGACATCTACTTTTATAGAGGGCAGTGATTTGTGTACTTTGTCCACCACTGTGCGGAACATTGCAAAGCAAAAGGCTAATACACTAGCTGTGCTACTTTTCACTGGTTTGCTTGAAGTCCCTTCAGTTGCACTGTTAATTTCTCTATAGCAGGTTTAAACATCAATCTGTATATATATATATCAATATGTAAAACACTGAATTCTATAAAAGTACCAAAACTATAAATCATTGCTGTGGAGCTTATAGCAGCTTGAAGCTCTTTCATAGTGTTTCATTCTTTGTTATCAAATTTTTGGCATCCGTCCAAACTATGCTGCATCAACAAGCCAGAACATAAAAACGATGGCCATTGATTATTGCAGTGAAAAGTTGTCTTCTTGTTGTGGTTTCGCAGATACTCCATTCAGCAGAGTGGCCATGCTGCCTTCTTTCAGATCATAAGATAAAAAAAAAAGTGACAGCAAGACGGAGCGATCGGGGGACAAATTCCTGCTCTTACCAAGACAACTTCTCAGCAGGCCAGTGCTGGCTTTGTGTAGCCAACAGAGATTTCACTGTCCAGACAGCCTCGCTCCCTGCACAAAAAAAAAAAACATCAACCAAGAACCGAAGCACATGAACACATAAGCAGGCTTATGGAAACTTAAAGAAATGGTTTGGTGAAAAATCAGATGTCCACAGTGTTTCACTGACCCCAAATGGGATCAATTAACTGAGACTAATCTTTTACCATGAATATGTACTCAAAACCTCCCAAAAACCGTCTTTATTATGTCCCCAGAACTTCACCCAGCCCTTTATTAAGCAGACTTGTGGATGAGGTTTAGGACAGTCCTCTAATTTACATCTGCTTTGTGAACACTTTTCCTGGTGTTTGTCTGAAATGGCTGCCTGCAGCGCTTATGTTTAGTTCATTTGGCTTTCAGTATGTCATGCTGTGTCCTAAACCACACCCATAAGTCTGCATCACTTTAATGAAGAGCTGGTTGTGGTTTGAGGAGGTCCAGAGAATTTTTGGAGATGTATTTATGGTCAACAAAATTTGGATATTTGGGTAACTTGAGTTTTAGTGTTTAGTGTTTTTTTAGTGTTTAGTGTAAAACTGTGACAAAAATCACTTTCAATAAAATAACTCAACTTAAAGTAATACAAAACCAACCCCATAAACAGAATAAACAGCCCATGACTTCTAACCATTGAGTACTATCATATTGTGACACCTGGCTCCACCTCCACGCCACTAGGAGAGTTCTGAGTCATCATATTAGGTTATCTTTGTGATCTTTCTTGTCTTTTGTACATTTACCTTTCTCTGGCCTCTGCTACTGTTTAAAGTTTTTGACTCTTTTTGGATATATACAGTTTGATTAGAATTTGCTAAGGAGGATAACAGCCTTCCTAATTGCTAGTTATCACTATGAATATGTCGTCATGCCTTCCGAACTCTCCAATGCCCCCTCTGTATTTCAAGCATTCATAAGATGAGATAATCCTTTATTAGTGGGAAATTTGCATTGTTATGACAGAAAGCAGAAAGAAACAAGGTAAGAGCAGATAAAACAATAGAATAAAACTAAACCACACAATAGTACAACAGTACAATATAAAAAGCACAAATATATATTTTACATGTATTGGGAAAAAAAAATTATATATATATATATATATTATATAAACCTAAATAAGTGTATGTATGTACACAGTCAGTTATGTATGTATATATGTATATGTGTTGATAAAGAACTATGTAAGAACAGTGTGGATATATACATATACATACGCAATGGAGAGACAGACTTTGACAAAATGCAGTAACAATGCAGCAGCAACAGTAGTAATGCTTCAAGATAAATAAAATGCACATTGTTCATCAACAAGGTCTTGGCAGAAAGTATAATGAAATGATGTAACTTGGCATGAGCCAGTGAGGAAACAGGTGCAGATGATTACAGAGCAGTCATCAGTACAGCCCAGTGATTAGTATGCTGGTGATGCTGAATGATGATTAATCTTTAATCTAGGCATCTTGCTTCTTTAGTCACTTTGAAGCCTGACACAGTAAAACATTTGTTTACACTTCTCTAATTTTAATCTACCCGGTATGCCAAAGATTGACGGGCGTAAAATACATATCAAGAAATGATCTGCGGCTTTGCACAGCACTGCGTGTGTATATATATATTATCATTATGTTGATAACAATTTAACTTTTTATTATACAAATCATTTTTAACGTCAAAGGCTGGTTTGGTCCAATATTAGGTAATGTTGCATTTCTTTACGTTGTGTTCTATTTTATTGTTGAAATGTTTTGCTACATGATTACAGTTAGTGAGTAAATTAAAAACATGTATTCCTGTATTATACACGAATGTTGAGAAACTTCTTTCATTCTTTCATTAAGTTACTGTTTCAGAGCGTTTGAATTGCAGAACTTTCGTAAAAGCGTCCTGACGCGACATCTCACAGTTGGCTCTGATTACACCACCCCCCCTGGTGGTCTGATCTTTGTGGCAGAGGATGGATGTGGACATGTAAGCAGATCCCCACTGCGCGTTCGGGCTGTGATCTAGGTTTTCACCACTCACTGATCTATATGTCACCTTCAAATGCTGCCGCAGCCTCATCCAGACAGTGACATATTAGTGTGGAAAAGCCAAGCCACATTAATGCGCAGATCCTCTCACCAGACCCTTTGATTCTGATGTTGCATTAAAAATGTCAGTGATGTAAGTTGGTGCCATCAGCACGTCACAGCACCTTGGACGTTCACCAGCTCGCTGTCAACCGAAGATAAGTCTAAAAAAACTGCATTTAGAAGCCAAGCAATCTACAACACCTTCCTAAAGGAATTTCCAAGCAGTTCCAAAATAATATAGTACAGTGGGCCCTTATAGTCACACCACAGCACACAGTGTGAAATTCTTTTTCTGCATTTAACCCTTTCACGAAGTGAAGCAAGGGGCTCACACAAATGAGGGGCACCTGGGGACCAGTGTGTGGGGACGGTACTTTGCTCAAGGATACCTGATGACACTAGCAGTCCAGGGATTTGAACTCACAACCTTCTGGCCTCAGGGCGAAATCCCTGAACACTAGGCCACCAGTTGCGCCAGGGCACTGTGTTGTGTGCTGTGTGACTTTTAAAAAGGTCTAAAAATAGTAGAAGCTGTATTAAATCCTGTACTTTCATCAGTTTCATCAGTGTCTGAAACCACATAAGCAAGTCTATCAGAGACTAAGTGACAGTGCTTCAGATTTCCAAAATTCCCCCTGTGTTTATATGAAATGTTGAAATATTACATTCTAAACTAAACTTTGGGGACTATTTGACCTTACCTTGCCATTCATGTACTTCTCCACCATGAATGGATTTAGTTTTAGGCCAAAACGTTCTCAAACAATGTCTCAGGCATCAGGCAGCGCATTCATAACCATTTCATGTAATGACTTTCTGTGAGGGAGCTTTTAAAAGCAGACACCTGGTTCCATTCCCCGCCAGTGTGAGGAAACTATTACTTTTACTAGAGAGTCATTTGGAGTCAGGATTGAGAACGTGAGGCCCACAAAGTCTCCAAATCTCCAACTTGCTAGCATCAGCCACCAGCACATTCCTCAGCCATTCCTCAATACAGTGTTAGCATTTTGACGCTTCAGCCACAAGCTGATTAACCACACATTTATTCTAGCCTGTAACACGACTATGGGCCTCGCGGCGGGGGGAGGCTGTTGTTCTGACCCTGTAAACCTATTTGCCTGACTAATAAAACATTCACAGGAGGACAGGAATTCCACTTTTACAGCTTCCCTCTGTCTGTGGTTGTCGGCTTCCAGAGGCGACCGGCAAACAAAGGCCCACTGTTCCAAAGCGTGTTCCGGCAAACAGGAGAGTGTGCTAGCACCAGCTGACCAGCTTTACATCCCGTCAGCATTACATGATGAATAGGCCAATACTGACTTGGGTCAAATGGCCAAAAATGACTTGAAGCATCTTCTTTGCTTTAATTGTGAGTTAAGAAGGTTTTTGCTTTTGTACCAAACTGGGATATACAAGGTTTTGCAGAACGGCGACCAAGCCCTGTCAAGCACTTTCGACTGAACATTTATAGAAACGTCACATGCAAAGTTTTCTGCACCCCCTGTCACAACTAATTTTTCTAAATTTGTAAAGAACTAATTTGTTCTTTGCTTCTGCACGTTTTCATAGACACTGTTTATTCACTCAACACGTTGGGGGTAAAAGTGAAACAAAATGAAACCAGGGGTCTTGCTGGTCTTGCCAATAAAGGTTTTCAGCTATTTCTTTCAACATTTGATCTTGATTATGGTTCTTTTTCTGAGAACCTAACTGTTCATACTGAAAAGTTGTTAACAGCCGTAAAAAGAAGAAGAATCCTGCTGCAGCATGTAGCATGACTACTCTGTGTCTTGTCCTCATATTTTAGTGCTTTTAATCCACCCCCCCCCCCCAAATTTTCAACAGTTATCTCAGTTTATTTAGTATTAGTAAGCTGTGCTGTCTAAACATGTGGGTAGAGAGAGTTATTTCACACTGCAAATGCTAACATGTTCTTAAGCAATTAAGTTTTCTGATTCTGATTATTTATTTACCTTTACATTTTCTTTAAGGGTAATGCATTAAACTGATTTTAAAAAGAAATTAAAGTGTACTGGGAGCATATTTGGGGCATATTTAGGGTTTACACCACAAAAATAGGCATTCTTTTTTAAATGGGTGCACTAAATGCAGGTGCTCCGCGAAAAGTGAGGGATTACTGTACTTATATTAAAATGATACACCCTCCCCAACCTTTAATCTACGTCCTCAAATGAATCACTTTTGTCCATATGAATCACTGTTGTCCATATGAATCACTTTTGTCCATATGAATCAGTCAACCAGGTTACTCTACTTGCATACAAGCATGTTCAATGTAAAGTGACCATTCTGTCATATGTGCACATACCACAGAACACAGTGGGAACAGCACAAAATTCTTTCTCTGAAGCAGCCAGGAACACAATGTGGGGATGGTACCTTGCTCAAAGGAACCTCAGGGATGGTACTAGCAGTCTTGGGGTTCAATGTCTTTCTGATTGCAAAGCCCTAATCACTTTGCCACCAGCTGCCCCAGGTGTTATATTAACCATAAACGTGCTCAATACTTTCAAATATATGAAATATTTATATGTATATTTTTATCTGAGTTTTTTATCATTAGCTTTAAGCTGAATAACTTAAAAGCAACTGTTAATTTAGCAGTTTAAAAAGCAAAAGAAAATGCTACATATCACCAGGGTCCACCATGTCCTTTGTGGACTTCTCTGACCTTCACCTTCTTCAGACGCCTACAATCTTCCTGGCTCGAGTGCCGGAGGAAATTACGCTTCTGATTGCCAAACTTGCTTTAATTATTTCACCTTTTCACAGTGCCAGAGTGCAGCTCGCGTGGCTGACATTTCCTGCAAACAATGAAACGTTTGTTCTGGTTCTGTTCGCTCATAAAAAATCTTTGAGAAAAAGAGGAAAAATAGAGTGTGTGGGGTTCTGGGGGTTAAAGGTAAAGTCCAGCAAGGGCCCGGGCATTTTAACATGTGCTCATGCCCATATTTGTTGATCAATTTAGTGGTAAATGTATCTGTCACGTCCATCCTTCAGTTTGATTCTTGGGCTCTTTTATGTCTATGGACGCAAGCCCGTGCCACGTCATAAAACAACAGGCCACTTATTGCCAGTAATTGTTTTAGCCACTAAAAATTCTCACATCCTGCCAAGTACACATAGATCAACCACACGCTATTCGTTCCATTATTAGACCTTAGCTTTTTAGGAATAGCCCCAACAAAACCTAATTTATTGACCATGGATGTGGTCGATCAGCCAAGACGTGCACACAGTCCAAATTCTCCTTCTGTACTTTAGAACTGGATCTATGAGGCTAATGTTGCTAACGCTAGGCGTGAATAGTCAATAGTCACCCTAAGAACAGAAAATACTTTGCCCAGTACTACATAGCATGCTTATACTCACTGGCCACTTTATCAGAAACACCAATAAAATGAATGCACTATATAGGTGTATGTACACACTTATATAGGCCCCTCTACCAGATATATCAATGGAAAATGACCACCACCGACCAGATTTTACAATATTTGGGTGGTGGACGCTCCAGATATAATTACCATGCTATAAACAGAGAAAGGAGAGTTATGCTGAGGGATGGGGGAGAGGGAAGACCACACTATCCACCCATTGACAGAGGACAGTCGGATTCTTGATGGCTTTGGCATCGATGTGCTTGTCTACAGTGAACTGTTTCACACCAAACTCGCTCTGAATTGCTTTTGTTTACATTTCAACCAGGAAATTATACTTTTTTCAAGTACTGTCTGTGAAATCTCTGCCCACTTCTGTCTATCCCAACACTGAGAGTAGAGAAATCCAGCACTTTTAGGAAGCAGAAGAACTTCTTTGGTGAAAAATTGAGTCCAGATCCTCTGCGGTGCAGAAACGCATGATCTAGCGTGAAAGAAGAGAAAAAAACAGGCTGGTTGGTTGAAACTCTGCTTTCATAATGTGATTCCGCTGTGTGCCTCACAGAGGCCTTCTGCTGCAGGACCTGTCAGGCCTCGTTTCTCACTAGCACATGGGAACGGATCGCCTATTTATAAACATGCAGTGAAACAAGCCAGCGGCCGTAATTCTGACAACATTTAATGAGTCACTTCTAGAGCCTTTCACACTGAGTCACCTTGATTAAAATTTAACTGAAGGAGACGTGCAAGCTCCAAATAAAACTTTTGTCCTAACACAACAATTAAACACTGCTTATATCCACTTACTATATAAACACGTCAGCCCGCCTCGCACCTAATCAGAAGTAGCTTGTCTCCGGATGATGTCATGGTGATAAAGAAAAGAGCAATAATGTCTGATTTCCCAGAACGCCAGCCAAGAGTGTAGCATGACTCAGTAGGGTGTTTTTTAAGATGCTCTTCTTTGTGACCCTGTAAAAGCATGAAGCATCTCTGAAGTTTGAATACCAGCTGCACCATGTGCCAACCTCATTCCAACCTAAAACAGGCCTTTTGTATATTTTGTTACATTCTATAGTGTCTTGGACACCATTTTTTGTGTTTTTTCATCCATCAGGGTACCCAGCATTTATTGAACTACAGATTATCATCATTAACATCAAAACTATGACTAAGTGCCAGTAGATCCTCCCAGCCATAATATTCTTGGTGAGAAAGCACAACCTCCAGTATTCTCCTCCTTTTCTACTTAAGGTCTACACAATAAAGACCCCACAAAAGCAAAGAAGACCCCAAGTCTGTACCAAATGAGCTTCAATATTCCACCAAAAAAGTAGATACTCCTGCTATTGTTCCAGACAAAGGTGTAAAAGTTTGCAGCAGTGTGGAGCCGAGTTCAACTTGTGTATCAGATTTGCCTAAATGTGGTTTAGTTCAGGCAGTCTGTAAAGCGTCTCACAGCCTGTTTCATCTGATGGTGTGTATTCTTCCTATTTCTTTTAACCCAACTTAAGACAATTTGCCATTCCACTGTTGCTGAAAGGTTTACTGAGGGGGACGACAGGTTGGGGTTGTGATACAGGGCTGTTGTAACACTCTTCTAAAATGGAAAACTACCGGTCAGCTGCAGCGTATAGACAGCTATTACTACGAAACACCAAGTGTTTAAAATGTGAGGTATACATTCATTTAACCCTAAATGACACCAAAACCCTTCATTTGAATTAAGTGTCTGTTAATTCGTGAAACCCCTTAATCTTACATTTAAGATGTTAATTCAGGAGGCTCTATTATTTAAGGGGCCAATTAAAAAATTCAGGAAAATTTGAAACCAGCCTTAATATGTGCACTTTTTCCCTTATTGTTACTTAATCTCCCATTCAGGAAAAATAAAGCTAATCTTAAGGGGTAAAATTAAGGCTTTTTGGTTTCGTAGTGTGTTACCTAGCAACTGGTGCTCAGGCGAATAATACTTATTAATAATAATAACTAGTGTGGAAACAATAGGCATTACAAATATCAACACGGGTAGAACTGTTGGATCTCACTGTTGAGCAATATGTAAAAATGTCATACAGACATTGGCAATCCTTGGGCTTATTAACACAGATGTGATATTCAACCTTTTAACAGTAATATTAGCTACTTGACTAGAAGATCAGTTCCTCCCACCTTTAAGATCAGAAGTTTACTCAACTGCTTCCTTACAGAAGGTCATTAGATGAAATGGTCATGAATGTGCTGTCTGATGCCTGAGACATCGTTTTACCAGAGTTTTGGCGAAAAAAACTAAACCCATTCACAGTGGAGGGGTACATGCTGGGTGTCGTGAGGCAAAATAGTCCCTGAAGGAAACCGATTTGGCTCAGATTTATTATTTTACCATCAACATTCCATATAAACACACAGAAGACATGTGTAGGTTCACGGAGGTTCGACAGTAAATAAAACTCAAATATTTGTGTTTGAGACATCTGGTTCTATTCACCACCACTGTAAAAAATGACAGCGAACCGTCTCACACCAAGCCCCCTCTGTGTGATGTTGTTTACACATGTGAATTATAGAGGAACTTAGGAAAACTGGTGCATGTGCTTTATAGATTTAGTGTATTTGCTCATGTAATAGACAAAACATGGACAAAATGTTATGTCTACTGTTTTCACCCTTTTCTTTTCTTTCTTTTGAGATGGCACTGTCGATTGGTTTGCTTGTGTCAAAAGCGCCGTTAGCTACATGTTACCACTGTGAGGAAATCGAAGTCTCTACAAAGAACTGTTTCACAACAAGCTTGTCTCGAACGACTCGAAATTTTAAATTGGGTGAAATTTCCCTTCAGTTTGCTCTTTCCACTCCCAATAATCAGTGTAATAATATTGTTTGTGCTCGTGCAGTCGTTAAACGTTCTTTGACTAGACGAGCCAAGTCTAGCAAATGGTCCATCCCCAGGACCAACCATGGGCTGCTTTATTTCATCATGAAATTTTTATGTCTGGAAAAATAACAAGATGGAAACCTGCTCAAATCTCTCTCTCTCTCTCTCTCTCTCTCTCTCTCTCTCTCTCTCTCTCTCTCTTGGAAGGTGGGGAATTTTAACAAAAGGCTTCTGTTGTTACTGAATCAATGGTAATTTGTAAATTGGCCAAGGTCCGCTCAGAGGAAGCTCGCGGTTAAAGAATATTTCTTTCACATAGCTATCTGATGTCCTCTGGTAGCACGTCCTATACATTCACTCAGAAATATCAGGGGCAGGCAGGAAAGGTCAAGGAGGGGGACATACCCATACCTTCTATACTGCATAGGCCAGATGTTTTTCTGACTTTATGTATGCAATGTGGGATTAGGTACCAAATACACCATTTTCCAACCTATCTCTACCCACTAGAATTAAACACATTGTTAAACTGGGCCTTAAAGTCAGGTGTTCGTAAAAATCACAGTACTGTAACTGCTGCTATGAAGGTTATGAATGATATACTTGATATACCTGAAAAGAAAAAGAAATGTTGTCTCTCCCTCTTCATTGACCTTTCATAGGCATTGATACTGTTGATCATAGCACTTTAATCAAATGTCTTTCAGCTATTGTTTTTTTTTTCAACAAGCAGTTGGTTGGGTTGTAAATGATCTCACAAGCAGAACCCAGGCTGTTCCGACAGAGGGTTCCTCCTCTGAGGTATTGTAAGTGAAAAAGGTTGTCCCTTAAGGTTCTGTACTGGGCCCATTATTATTCACTATTCATATAAATAATATTGGACATAATATTCCAATTTTCATTTTTATGCAGCACCCACTCCTGCTGAGGCCTTTCAGTCTTTACAGTTGGCATTTGATAGAGTGCAAGATCAACTTCGTCATCTGCAACTCTTTTTCATTGTAGAGAAAACGAAATGTATGTTTTTTTTACTGCTTCAAAAATGGTCTATACTGAATGAGAAAATCTTAATTAGAGAAAAAGTGTCTACTTTTGAATATCTAGGATTTTTAATAGATGATCAGTTGACTTTTAAGGAGCATATTCAATATGTGGTAAAAAAAAAAACAACCTTGTTTTCTTTGTTTCTTTTTCAAGTTCTGTAAACATAATTTCTCTTATTTTGATGTCATTTTCTTTAAAATAATGCTTTAAAGAACAATATTTTTATTTGGAAATTAGGAGAAAAATTATCAGCAGTTCTTAAAAATGAAGGCTTCAGTTTAATACTTACACCTATAAAAGAACATTTTTGCTGTGGCCTCTTATTTTGTTCCTAAGCCATATATTCTATTTACCCAGTTTCACACAAATCAGACACATCAAGCACCAACACCGTCTCTGTTCTTGTGACACGGTTTGGGCTATCTTCGAAATAAATGTTTTCTTTAGATCTTTATGTAACATACAATGTTCGCTTTCAACTGCTGAAGTGGTCAGATAATTCAGCCTCTTGCTTGGGCCTGTCCATCCATTGAACTTCTGCTGGATTATAAAAGGGAGATTTCAAAAATTATATAATAGTTTTAAAGGAAAGTAAAATGAATAGGGATGACTATGATTGCACTATTCTGTAAAAACAGAAAAACTACTGTAATAAGGGAAGCTAAAATCATACTTTTCTCTGGTGTACGCTAAATAAGCCTCTTCAGGCAGCGCAGTTCACTGTATGTCTCATTCTGGAGACCTGGGCACAGACATGGCCGGAAATCTTTGTATATCAGATGGATATCTTCCTTAAGCAGGGAGAGAGGGAGAAGGGAAAAGAAACATCCATATGGAAATACAGGCTAGGAATGTATTTCGTCCCCAGACGACTGAATAACTGACTCTGACTTCGGGGAACTCAACCCCGACGTCTGGTGAAATCCCCAAGGGGCCGATAATCAAACATATCAACTGCACAGTGCAGCCATTCCACTGGCTGTGGATCGGATTTTACTGACCCAGAGCCTGGGAATACCGAAAAGCTACATCATCGCTGCTCAAGGCGTCTGATTGGCTACACACACACACACACACACACACACACACACACACACACACACACACACACACACACACACACACACACAC
>JBBJLR010102869.1:0-25466 GCA_037577145.1 Brachypetersius gabonensis | reverse complement strand
TGACATCGTGTGTTCATGGCTGTTTGAATGATGAACTTGGAATGACTTACTGACAATACCAGCTTTTTATACCCACAAAATGTTGAAAAGGGTTGTCTTTTGATATTGGCCCCATTATAAGGCACATCTGTACACAATGAGATCTTTACATGGAAAACACAGAATGAGGTGTGTCTATCACCCCAATACAATTGCCTCCCTAACCCAAAAAATGTCTGTAGTGAAACAAACACCGTATGTGTGACATCCACTAAGTCACTCACGATATTCCTAACTTATTGTGAGTAGTGTATATGGTAGAAAGGAATTATTTACTCTGTACTTGATGTTTTATTCAATATTTTGAGCGTTTTTAGGCAACAGTAAAAATAAAGTTATCTGCCACATTTGACTATATTTATTATTACATTCTTGTTCTGAAAAAAGTAGATTGATAAGTGTCTGATAATGACTCATTCTACCACCTTGATTTTAAGATTCTTCTGGTTAAGCATGAAAGTGATTTGCTCTCGTTTCTTCTTCATCTAAAAATCTGCACTGGAGAAGGCCTGCCAAAAGCTGTGCATTGTATCTGTACTTGCTTACACACTGCATCTGAACTACTCCAGGTCTATGAAGAACACATTCCAGTCCATCATAAAGGTACTTCAGATGTCCAGTCTCTTTTGCTCTACAGTACAGGATGAGTTTCCTGCTCAAGACTGTATATTACGTCAAGTTTTAGAGGCTTATGAAAAATTTTTTGGCAGCTTGATGGCCTAGTGGTTAGGGCGTTGCCCCTGCAATCAGAAGGTTGGGGGTTCAAATCCCAACTGCTAGTGTCACCACTGAGGTACCCTTGAGCAAGGTACTGTCCTAGGGCACCCCTCATTGGCGGCAGCCCACTGCTTTGCTTGGGTTAAAATGCGGAGAAAGAATTTTACGGCGTGTTCATGTGTGACTTTAATTGTTAATAAATTATTATTTTTTTAAAATAATTAATTATATCCTGTTTTAATGTCTTTGTGTCCAGTTACTCACAGGGATATAGCATATCTTTGGTTGACAACAACATTTTGAGTGTAATTATGCAATGTTTTAGCAGCAATTTAATCAATTGCAATATTATTTAGTTTCTTCCTATCCAGCTTTGAAGAAACAATGTATTAATACAGCACATCTCAGAAATTATAATACATAACATTATTTACATTAACAATTATTTTAGGTAACAATAAATAATGTTATATAAGTTGTATGTTTTTGTATGTTTAACTTGATAGTTATGGAAATTCCAAAAAGGAAATGTATGTGAACTATTGATTTTGATTGGAGACTACTGATGTAAACTTGATTAGTCAAATCCATTCAGTAAGGATTCTATGTGAATGCAGTTTGACCTATTTAGTTTTACCTTCTTTAAAAATGTTGGTTTAATGGAATGAGTTTCCACACAATTTACCACTACGGTCCACTAATTCAGAATAAGAGTGTGGGCTTATACAGTTTACTATATAAATAGTCTGTGGTTACGAAAGAACTGATACTGGGAGAATAATGGATGCCATGTGCAGTTAATGTGTGATTAAATGGTCTGATTTACTATGCAGTCCCTCTTGTACGTTCATTAAACAGCTTCAAAACCTGTTTTCTTACCTCTGTAACTGAGACTTTCACCTGAGACTGTGAAATATCCTTTTAGATATACAGGGATTCTGTAAAAAGACCACAGTACACTAAAAGAGAATTTTTTCATCTTCCACATTTATTACTGAAGTACACTGCAGTTACTCCCTGTTTTCCCTCAATAGGGGGAAGTGAGGTAAGATGAGCAACTCATGTGTGTAGGTGACTCTGCACAAGTGCTGCCATTGTACACTAAAATCAGACACGCATCACTTCTATCTTGCAGCTATTTATCCAGGTCTAAGAAATCTAGTTTACATGTTGGTTATTAGCTAACATATAAAATTATATTGATCACTTAGCTAAACATTAACTTGCTAAAGAATCACTAAGCTAGGCTGTTGTTTAATGGATCCTATGTTGGCAAACTGAGCTAATGGCTACGGGTTAACTGTGTCTGTGGTTTCACCATAAAGCACTACAGTTCAGTTAAGGTTCTGAAGTATAAAATGGTATTTCCAATGCTTACTTTTTCTTTTTATAATATTTACCATTGCAGAAAATGTATTGAGCCAAAAAACGTCAAGAAGAAAACTAACTGGCTCTCAACAAACCTTGAAGAGATGAGAGATTAATGGCTGGAATAGGATGGAAACAGATCAGTAGCCAAAGACAGCGATATAAATAGGTCAACACATGCTACATAAAAAAAGAAAGAAGGCAAAGTAAGGAAAAACAACACGGTACAGTGGAACAACAGATGCAAAGAGAGTCTTTACAGAGGAGGTAGAGAAGGAGCTTGCAAACCCTATCAAAAAACTGGTTGGCAGAAAGAAATATTCCTGCCCCCAACAACTGAAATTCTATCCTTATCCAAAAGTCAGCAGCTTGGGGCAGCAAGGTGAAAGGGCTTATTAAGAGGGGAAAAAAACAGAAAGGGAATAAGGGAAGTGTCTTCAAAGAGGAAAAGCAGAGGACTAAAAAATTAATCACAGTGTGCAGCAGCTCTAAGGAGAGTTATGTTCCCATTTGGTGATGCTTCTAAGCCTGAAAACTGTAACAATGAAAGAAGTGAACCATAACCCAGATCTGTTAGTCAGTGACTTTGTCATTATAAAGTTTTATGCCCAAATGTTGGGCCTGCCATTACAGAGCGTTCTGAGCAACTAACTGGTTCAAATGTCAAAATTTGTTTGCTCACTTCGTCAGTTTACTCCCAGATTACACTAATTAAACTAATTATCTGGGGGTAAAAGAAGCCACAAGAGTGTTTTTTGGAATTCTATACAGCTTTGTCACAGATTGTGATAATTCGATGGGAGAGATCACAAATTTTCATAACACTTCTGCCGCATTCTAAATAACTTAAGGACAACAAAGCTAAAATGGCTTTGTCCTACCACATTCTCCCCATATTTACTTTTAAACAAATGTAAATAAAAATTCCAAATTACATTATACTTTAACCAATTAACACCTAAATGCCAAGTATGAATTGTACAGTTCTTGTACCACCTGAAGTCATGTATCCACAATGATAATTATAGCAGTAATACTACTACTACTACTACTACTACTACTAATAATAATAATAATGAAAAAAAATGACAGAAAAAATGTATATGTAAAATATGGCTCAATGGCATTTACAGCATAAACTTGAAACAACAGAGAAAGAAAAGAAGGCAGAGGTAGTCACATAATATGTCAAAATAAAATCAATAATAGATAAATGAAAACAATAGCAAAGAAATAACTGGCATTACAAATATATAAACAGTAAATTATTTAGTGTTCCAGATATTTCATGATTATTGTTAATTATCTTTGACATTAATCATGATTATTTATTCAACATGATTGTTTGGATGTTCACCTGAATAAAGCAGTTTCACAGCAAATTTAAATAATTAATTTAAAAGATTTAGCTGCGCATTTTAACACCTGTGAGATCAGCGTTGAGGTCATCGAGGCTTGATTACTTCTGAAATGACGGCAGTCTGTCTCACTGGTAATGAAAGAAATGACATGAAACCTTCATGGGAGACTGAATACATACTGAATATATTAATAATGAAAATGCCATAAGCTGCAGATAATTGCAACATCCAGTTCTTGTAGAGTCAAAATGCAACCGAAACAAACACTACATCGTTAAATTAGGTACCTTAATATCACTGAAGAGGATGTGCTCATGGTTTCCAGGATTCTCAGTCTTCCCAGAATTCCGTTTCAGCTCACTGAAGCTCTTAGTAACCGGATTCCACTGATTACTGACACCATTGTCTCTGAAGTACAGAATGGCTGAGAACTGCTTCTTACTAGTAATCAAAACATTTAGGAACAATATGTCATCTGATACATGATAAATATATTTATTAGCTCAGTGAGCAACATAAAAGCGGAAACAATATTCTTACCTGATGTCTGGGTAATTTTCAATTAGTGCTGGTATGAGCTTTTTTATTTCTTTCTCATTCTCCTGCTCAATGATTTCACTTAGCTGACCTCCCAGTGGATGAAGCCAATCTAAGGTTGATCCCTGAGCAACAAAACAACAGAGTTTTGGAACTTTTATACACATAGATATGAATTCTTACACGTGGACAAACAATTTACTGCATCTTACCATTTCATAGAAAAGCTTCTTGAGCTCATCCCACTGGTCTCTAATCTTATCAGCAGCAAGATCGTTCTTCTTGCCTTTGCAAGAGTACTTTTTCTTCAGAAGCTGGGATACGTACTCTTTCACAACATGGTAATGCACGTCATTGGCGAAGAACTGTAAGTCATGAAAGTGTTTATGAAAATTAAAAAGACATTCTTTACAAAAGTCAGACAGATCTAAAGGAATTGATCTCACTTGTGCTTCTGGAAGTCTCATGGATTTGCTGTATCCAGAGTAGGTCTCTAGTCTGTTGATTATTTCGTTGAAATCGGCGTCGGTATTAAGCCAATTCTTGGTCATTAAACCGTCCATGAAGAGCTGAAGCAAATAAATAAATGTCTGTAATAAGTACATTTAGTGGTACTATACATACAATCCATACAACACTTGTTTATTTTTGTTTCTACATCCAGAGCAGTGCACCTTCATTTCATCAATAAATCGGTGTAGCAGAACTTCTCTTAGTCTGAGAACCAGTTCATCTACTTCTCTTCCCAATTCTTTCACCTCATCTGGGCAACTGCCACTGTAGACTTCAATGTGCTTCCTGGAACAGAAACACAGCAGACAATAATTACTGTACCATTATACCTTACAACAACATTGAGCAATATCTTCATGTCTGCTTACTTTACAAGATGTCATCAATACATGTTTGCAATTATGTTTGCAAAGATAGTGTGAATTCACACAGTGAGGACTCACTTGAGTGAGCTGAAGCTGTTGATGTAAGCAGTGTGATATTCAGCCCACAGACAACAGTCCAATAAATCTGGGCCCAGCAAGGATGCAATACTCTTTGTAAACTCTTCCTCAAATCTAGACAACAGATAGCAGAGAGGACAGCAGTAAATGAGACGGGGTTACATTATTTTCACAAATGGCTACTTTTGTATTTAGAGTTTAGAACACAGATCAAGGTGGCATTAATGAGTTCTCATATCAGCTTTGGTTCACCTTATGGGAAAAGGCTTCAGTGCTTCCAGGCAGCAGCGCAGAACCTTGTTTTTCAGGTTTCTGTCAATCTTCTCAGAATTCTCAGCAAACGTTCCTATCTTCTAAACAAATAAAATAAATTTGTTAGATTTCCCTCAGATATTATTATTATTGTTGTTGTTTTTAATCATTGTTGCTACAATGATGATGATGATGATGATTATTATTATTATTATTATTATTATTATTACTTACTGTCTAAAAATGAGAGGGTCAAAACCAATGTACTGTACTAGAAATCAAAAATTGTAATACCGTATAGCAGCAGAACTTCTGAAGGAAATTTGCTTTACGTACTGCACAAATGTTGATGTCAATGCAAGCGGTGAGGAATATTCCATCTTCTGTTCTCTTTGGGGTTATTTTGTTTTTCCACATTTCCTTCTGTTCATGTTTAATGATATTGTCCAAAAAGCTGCATAGGTTATCCTGATAAATTAGTAAAGACAATAAAAAAAAAAACAAGAAGTAAAAAAAGGAACAAGAAAAAAAACATGCTTAAATATCAAGCTCCTGTAGCTGTGGTGTTTTCTCACCTGTAGACAGGTACAGTATTTAGTCTTAATCCGATCTAAAAAGTCAACAGGTATTGGAGGAGTGTTCTGCTCCTTCATCTCTGGCTGCAGGGAGGGGCTACCGAGGATCTTCTCACTGTAAAGATCAAATATTTACATGAATTTGAGTGAATTATCCAGGCAATCAATAAAGGTTTTACAGTATACGGTGCAGCTTCTCACCTGTCATAGATGTTGATGAACTCCAGCATGGCATAATAATCTTTAAGTTCTGTCACTTTTTCCAGAAGCTCCTTTAGATGTTCTCCTACAACCTCATGACAGGATGAGACGTAAGTTTCGAACACGTTAAAGTTTGGTGGGTATAAGCTCACGAGCTCTGTCTTCACTTTCTCCAACTGCTCCACAATCACTTTACCCAGCCGCTCCAAGTGAACCGCCAAGCAGGAAACATTTCGTTCACAGCCGTCCAGGTGGACCCCCTTGATTGTGTCTCTCATCCCTTCTCGCACTGCATCCCTCCATGCCTCCCTCCATCCCTTCATTCCACCCAGATCCCCTTCTCTTTTGTCCTCCTCCTCAATGATGTTGGCCACAAGCACCAGCAGCTGTTTGGAGCCCGGATCACAGGAGTGTCGGATGATATCGGTCAGTTTCTCTCTCAGGGTCTGATAGAGCAGATTCAGGTCTTTCTCTTTATTTTGTAATTCTACTGGAGGAGCTTCCTCACCCAGAGCTTCCTGCTTACGCTGAAACTCCATCCTCAGAGACAGTAGGTTCGAATAGGCATCTTCCAAACAATCGTTTTTTAAAAGTTCGTCAATCTGCAAAACTGTAAAGGGGGAAAGAGCAAAAACTATTTATGAGCTTGGTTAATGCTGAATGTGTGTAAAGTCTTTTTTGTCTTTTTGTCTTTAAAAAACATGGGCTTCTTACTGCAGGGTTTCCCAAGTCTCATTCTTTGGATCTACCAACATTAAGAGTTAAGATGCCCACCTGACTTAGAGAGGTAGATCACCAAGACCAGGGTCTGGCAGGCCTGTCTTAAGCCATAGCGTATGCACTTCATGCAGAGAAGGGCAAAAGCAAAAGAGACTGTAATAGTAAATAAACTCACCCGACAGTGGTTTGGAAGGGATTGTGAAGTCTGAAGTGTTCTCTGAGGTTCTCTGGGTTTTTGGGGTATCATTTGAGACAAGTTTAAAGATTTCTGGGACCGATATTCTATTCGGACGGCTTCTTAGACTTCTTCTAAAACTTGAAAACTTGCGAAAGAAACCATTTTCTGTTGCAGACAAATCTAAACAAAAAGAGAGACTTGCAATTCCATTCCGTGCTATAGACACCCTCCCTAGATTCTGAAATTCATATCTGGATCTGGAAATGACTAAATGACTGAATTGATATTTACTGTAGCTTGGTCTTATAGTGTAATTAATACAGAATAATTTTCTACAGTAAAATAAGTGGTTCTCATGAAACATTTCAGACCTGGACCTATGCAACATTTTTCTATTCTTGATTTTGGTTTTGTGCTAACTTATTACTTTTTTATATTTCACGTTTCATGTAAATCAAACAGAAATATCATCGTAGATTATCTATTGCCTCTCAAGCCCCTAGATAAAATACAGCTTTTGAACTAATTTTTACCTGGTGTACCGGAGGAGAGGTTTGTGTTGGGAGAAGGACTGCTGGGGCTCTCTGTTTCTTCTCTTTTGTTTTTTCCAGTTATATTAGAGAGAGTTCGAACCACTGTTTTCCGAATCACAGATCCAGTGTGAGTAAGTGGTGAGTCCTGTTTGATGTCTGCTGCCTTCTTGGTATCCTCACTTTCTGCCATTTCGTCGCCTATTGATTTGCTGTGGGGGAGATATTGCAGCTAGAATTGTATTATTTTGAACTAACTACACACAAAGTAAATCCAATTGTACGTCCACTTTATTACCTACATTAACAGTGTGCTCTCCAAAGCTAAAAAAATATATTTGGATTTGTTGGTAGCATTGTCATATATTATGTAAAGTAATAAAAGCTGCATAATAAGGCCATACTTATGCTTCAGATTTGCCAACAGAGGGCATTGTTGCAATCGTTTCTATCAATTGTTTAAATCCTTTCTGTTTATAGTTTATAGTCCTTCATGCTGTTTTGCATTTCCGAGCCATTTGCATTTTTCTTCAGACCATTTTTCGTTGTTCTAGAGGTCTTTGTTCAAGGTTTATTATTATTATTGTTGTTATTATTATTATTATTATTATTATTACTATTATTATACATGTGCATCCCTGTCATACTACCTTGACCTAAAATACAACAGACTGCACTACAATTAGTTTTTCTTGTTCCAGGAAGCCTGATTTTGTCATTAAAAACTCCTTGGATCCTTATTCGGTCGCTCGTCAGTCACCTTTGTAAAAGCCAGGTGAGACGAGTCTCATGTTGCACAGCAAATACAGCTTCCCAGCTGAATCTTAAGCCGTATTCAACATAGGACATGTTGTATCAAGTATATTTACAAAGATCAGTCACGTCTAAAAGGTTTAATGCCAAGAATAACACAATATTACAATGATTTATTAAACAGAAAAAACTTACCTGAGACGTGTTCACTGGCAGAGCTTTGCTTCACTTTCACTTTCATTTAATCCAGTAGCGATTGCCCAATGTAGGACTGCAGTGTAAACCTTATGCGCCAGCTTAAAGCAATAGATTAAATGTATATCAATCAATAGATAAACATCTAGGGATGTAAAAATACAATTTCTCTGTCAGGAATTGCTTACACAGAAAGCCAAGAGAGATCTCACTAACTTTTCCACACATACTATTTATTGGTTAATTATCCCTTAAAACTCTTGTTTAAAACTTTGTTTATACATGAAAATGGCAGAGGTCAAAGAGGTCAGTTACTAGCCTTGTATAGCATTGGTGAAAAGAAGCTATTTATTATATTTTATATACATTCTATTAAACAGTATAAACTCAGCTGAGTTGTCACTACTGTAAAGTCAGTCATGGTTATAAACTGTAATCATTACTTTTTATTATTATTATTGTAGAAAAATGCAAAAGTGCAAAATAGACTTGAATGAGCTTTTGTTATTCTTTGGATTTACAGATTCACCATTTCTGCCATAACACATGTTGAAAATGTTCATATATCTTTATACATGAATTCATAAATCTTTACATTTTTACCTTTACCAGTAGTTGCTTTAGTAGAAGTATGGCATTGGCAATAATCATGAGCTAAGCAAGCAAAGCTGGTAGAGCACATTCTGCAGCTCATTTCATATGTCGCAGGCTTTTAAAACTATATATATCTAATGATATCTAATAACATCGCTGTGCAAAGTTATAATAGTTTAATATTTGTCCATTTACAGTAACTTCTGTTTTATTTTTAGATGACCCTAAGTTAACCCACAAGTTTTGCATAGCTAGGTTTTTCACATAGTGAGCACTGCATATCATAAAGACATATATGACGTAAAGAAATAACATATATTCCAGTTTTAAAGATTAAAAGCCTCAATCAGTGAGAGGTTACGCTTTTGTCAAGGTCAAAACAAAAATTCACAACACTGTAAAATGCCACTGAGGACAAAAGTGGGAAGTCACAAATCAGAAAATAATGCTACTCGTCATCTTTAACCTCTGCGACGCTGTGGTTTAGGAACGCTGCCAGGCAGAAGCAAACAACACAATCCCTTTCAGTGGCGTTTGTGGCGCGCACCTGACCGGGAGGGTGACTTGTAAAGTCGCGTTTGAAGGTAAACTATTAAAGCAGGTAAAAGGTGCGGACTAAGCGCAAAACGAAAGTACGCGCAGAGGCAGCTTTCTAATGGCTGCGACACACACCTGAAGGTTCGCCTGAAGGACGGGTGAGGATTCAGATTTCATACCTCGCGGATTTTAGGAGCTTAGCGATTTAACAGTACACGATCCTACTCACTGGGGTCCGTGTTAGGAGGAGGATTGTTTCTCCTTTCAGCAGTTTGTCCTTAATCAGAATCTCAGTGTTTACTTTAAGGTTACTGGACGCTGTCCTGTCAGGAGGGCTGTCCAGTCCTGCCCAGGTTGAAGTGCTCTATGAAGTCAGGAAGTTTACTGCCAACTGGTGTACACATTTCTGCCATAAGTGAAATCTGTTACACTATATGGACAAAAGTATTGGGGCACATCTCTTAATTATTGAATTCAGGTGGTTCATACCTACTGACACGGGTGTATAAAATTAAGTATACCAAGGCATTTTGGAGGATGTCTGGCTTCCAATTTTGTGGACACAGTTTGGGGAAGAACCTTTTCTATTCCAGCATGACTGTGCCCCAGGGCACAAAGCAAAGTCCATGAAGACAGTAATAAAGTCCTTGTTGGTGTAATAGTCAGGCATCCCAATACTTTTGTTTATTTAGTGTATACTTAATGGATGCAGATCACTAAAAGTGGTTGTTATTCTTGCACCTTGTGTGACTGCCACATCATCACACTATATACACAGAATATAACTTTGCATGGTTGTTTAAACAGTGTTCTGCATTTTCTTATCTTCCTTGTTCCCCTTCTGATGCAAGAGGTTTTACGAGGTTGTATTATAGTGCCCTTAGCGCAGATCTAAGTGAAAAACCCCTGTTCTGATTTTATATTCCTGAATTGTGGAACAGGTCAAGCTGAAACACTTCTCGTACCCTAAATGTGACCAAATCTGCTAACCTTACCAGCTTATGAGCTTTAAAGGATGACATATGTAAATATACTGGTTGATGTAATATGACAATAGTAGAACATTTTTAGCTTAGGGCGGCATCAGGAGCAGATATAGGGTCACTGTAGGTTCAGAGGATGGACTCAGGATCACATGGGTTTCCTCTGGGAGCTCCGGTTTCCTCTCACCACCAAAAACATGCATGCATTGGAGATAGGTCATTTGAGTACCTGGGTATGACTGTGGGGGTGTCCAGGGTGTACCCCGCCTTTGCTCATAGCAGCTGGGATAGGCTCCAGATGGATGGATGGAGAATATGTTGTGGGCAAGAAGTTGTTTTTGTTTGTTTGAACCCACGCTTTGTTGATTGGTTTGTTTGGGCTTATTAGAAAAAATAATAGAATACAGTCCTGATGACCACATGTGACTATTCTTTCCTCCTGTTCTTACACAACCAAGTTAAGCTCATGAAGGTTTTGACAATTAGATGCAAAACATTTGCAAGATGTGTTTTTTTTCTAGGACTGTGACAGAGAACCACTGCAAACAAGTGCGTATTGCATAAAGATGAGGCAATAATAAAACCTGCATGAAAGTACTCTGGCATGCTTGGTCATGCACTCCAAGCAGTGGGATTGTGCTGGTGATAAGTGAGAGCCCATGTATGCGCAGTACATGCAGGAGTACAGAGACTGCAAAACTGTTTGGGTTTGCTTTCATTTATTCTAAACACAGGTATCAAAAATAAATGTTGCTGTTTTACTGTATTTTTACTGTATGTTTTTTCTATTCATCTTTATAATCTTAATACCTTTCTTGTTGGCACATCACTGGGTTTATAGTACTCATGTGCCTTGTCCACAATACTGTACATTTACAAATATTCCTACATGGTTTCCGAATATGACTCTGAAGACACTTTTATAATCTAACAACAACTCCAGTTTACATTTGTAGTCCATGTAGTTACTTATTTTAAGTGGTATTTGGGACATTTTCACACAACCCTGCCATTACTGTCAGGTGGTAATCACATATACACCTCTCACCCACTTTCTTCAGGGAAAAAAGCTTGCTTTCAGTAAACAAAAAACCTGAGATCATGATGCACTTGTTGACAATATCAACTTGCTGCAAACTCACACCTAGGTCACCACTTCTTCTCCCTTCATTTCCAGACAGGTCATCTTGGTGGATCTAACCAGCTTTTTTTTAAGCTAACCTTAGCCTTTGCTTTAACTTTATTTATTTGTTTTACATTTTTCCATTGATTACAGGCTAATCTGTTTAAGAATGGCAGAAAATGGAAGAGGGGAGGCAGATGGAGCCTTTGATGTCAGTGATATTTCAACACCGGATGAGGAAAGTAGCAGAGCACAGGCAAATGGAAAAGGCAAGATGCACGGAGTCATTAAATCATTCATACGAGCCAGTGAGAAAAGAGCTCTGTCTCTAAAATACAAGCCGTCAAAAATCAAAGAGACGGAAAATTCCTCTGACTCTCAGGACAATCCTCCACCTTCACCAAGTAAGTGGCTTTTTTTGTTCTTTTCTCAAGGTCAACTCTGACAGATTTGTTAACAAAATGGGGGCCTTTTGTGGAGGCAGCACAGTATAGCACACAGATGCCATTGATAAAAGCATGTATCTTTCCTCGTGAGCTCTGAAAATCACTTCCAACATGATTTTGAGAGAACATGATTTCACACCTAATCATCAGGAATAACATTACTGTCTGATTTATGAACTATTTGTTATTTTGAGCAAAATCATTTCAATTAATTGGTTGAACCCAATCAAAAGTCTGGATGAATCAAACTTTTCTGTACCGTCTTTGAAATCTTTTACACCTGTGTTATATACTGAATTAAACATTAAATACTGAAATAACATTCCAATAATATTCCACAATTTTGTTTCATTAAACCATAGTGCAGAACCACACATTAGAAATCTTCATTTGAATCTTTAAACATTTTCACTACATAGACTGGTCTGATATATTGACTGACATGATATATTGTTTTTTGACACTAAAAAGTGTCAATGACTCAAAAGAGACAACTCCAGCCAGATTGAACCTGATAACAGTTACAAGCAAACTTGAAATAAAACATACATTGGCTTTGGTTTACTCTGAGTTGTGGCCCTGCACTCATAGTAATAGGAATCAGTTGTGGGCTATTGAGTTGATCCACTCACAGCAGCCCACAACCCACACATTTAAATAATAAAATGTTCATTTAATTACAACAGAAAACTAGAAATATTCTACTTGCAAAGATTTCTGATATTTGACACACTTTCTGTTTGTCCTCTGCTCTTTTTCAGATCTGAGCATAGGATCAACTTCCCCATCACAGAGAACAAATGATGCACTCCAAAGCCCACAGAACCGGAAACATCAGCCCTCACATTCCAGAACTCAGTCAGGTAAATCCAGTCACCTGCCCTTCAAGAGAGATCAGCTTGTCCAGATACCTAAAATAAAAACTGTACAAGCAATACTAGAAACACAAGTACTATTTATACCAATTTGTATACCAATCTCATTTTACCATTCTGGTGTGATTTCTCCAACTTGTCCCTTTCTTATGTCCAGACTCAGTTGTTGATTTAGGAGATGGACAGACTAAATCAAGAATGTGTGACTCAAGAAAATGGAGTTTACGAGTGAGTAAGAAAGAAAAAAAAGGAACCCAAACACCCAAACAAGAGCAACTGGAAGTGGTTATTGAAGCTCTGGCCTCAGCAGAGGAGAAAAGGATTGAGGTTGCAGCAGCAGTACCTGAGCTGAAAAGGTCATACACACTACCAGAAATCCCTCCAGCTCCTCTGTCAGGTAGCTGTGCTGAACAGTCGTTTTTTCATGTTTTGCATTTTTCCTTTTCAACAAAAAATAATAAGAGTTGTTGTTCTTGATCCTTAGCACAGGTTTTCAGGTTTTTAAAAAGTTTGAGGTCAAGTCTGTGAAATGAGCAGTGATTTTAGGACAGGAGATGGATCCTATGTTTGCAGTTAATCTTCATCAGTTTAACTTCTTCATCTTGCTTATATCTCTCTTGCTTATCCGTTCATATAGTAATGCAGATTAACAAGCTGATTGAAATGGAGGTCTTGGAAGAAGCTTATGTGAACCTACTATCTCTACGGTTGGAGTTTCAGTGTGAGCGGGAAGCTCTAGGTGAGGAGGACTCCACAGTGGAACTGGCTCATAAAGCGAAAGACTTGAGTCTGCTCTACAAGGCCCTGAGGACCAAACTGACGGATATTGTCCGACACTCTTGTGCCCTGCCCTCCCGCAACAAAGAGCTGCTGGTGCACATTGTCTGCATCATTCAGGAGGAAGAAAAAAGAGAAGGAGATCTGGTAGTGATGGGGGAATGGAGGGAGGCATGGAGGGATGCAGTTCAAGAAGGGATGAGGGATACAATCAAAGGAGTCCACTTGGACAGCTATGAACAAAATATTTCCTGGTTGGCAATGCACTTGGGTCTTCTGGGTAAAGCGATTGTGGAGAACTTGGAGAAAGTGAAGAGTGAGCTTGTGAGCTCATACCCACCCAGCTTTAACGTGTTCGAAACATACGTGTCGTCTTGTCATAAGGTTATAGGAGAACATCTGAAGGGGCTTCTAGGAAAAGTGACAGAGATGAAGGACTTCCATGCTCTTCTGGATTTCATTATTCACCGTTATCCTAGGTAAGGAGCTCCTTTTATTACTAAAGCTTTTTTTTCTGGAGGAATTACAGTGACCTCATCAAATAAGACACATCAAGAAAAGCCAGTATCAATATAGTACTTTTTTTTTACAGCAACTGCTGCTGAATATAAATGTAGCTGTCATACATAGTTCTAACTTTACTGTCTGGTAATAAATTGACAGTAATATTTACTGCAGAGTAAACCACACACCAAGTGCACTGTAACTCAAATTATGGTCTTTGTCATGAGAAGTACATTTTAGCAGGACAAGTTTGTCTGCGTCATCTATGTTTACAGAGCTAACTTTCTGTTGTCTGTAAATTTTACTCCCTTTTTACTCCCTTATTAGTTGCTTTCTGCATTTGTGCTACTTTTTTGCCAGCAAGTCTGTACTCCTTCCTTATGGGCTCAGGATTTACTTGAGAATAGTTTGGAATACTTGTTCTTTTCACTTCTGCTTGGGTAAATAGGTCAGAATTTTAATATCCTGGAACTATTTTAAATAAATGGTGTAGATGGCAAAACAGATGCAGTTCTCTGTTGTGTTCCCAGGGGCAGGGATGAATGAAATCTACTTTTTTATCATGAGGAGCGCTTTCATGAACACCTTTAGGAAGGGCGTCACACCAGTCATGCTCACAGCAGTCGGTGTGCTATATAATCTGCATGACTCTGTCTTTCAGTTCGTCTATGTGTTTCCCCTGGAAACCAAAAATATTACTGTATGGCATTGTTCTAAACATTAGTGTAAACAGTTTTACACTTTTCACAGTGAGAAGGTAATGGGGAGCATCTCTTTGCAACCAGAACTAAAGGAAGATCAAAGAACTCTGAAACTGGATGAGCATTTCCTTGACCAAATCAAGACTGGATACTGCAGTCGCTTACAGGTGAGTTACATGAGTAGACAGGCAGAGGTTGCTGATAAAATACAGAGATAGATGCCTTTGTGTTGATTACAGGCAGATTTGAGGTCTTCACTGGACAACATCGTTGAGCTGGAACACGAGGAGATGTGGAAAGACAAGAGAAACCCTGAGATAGATGAGAACCTCTACAACTCTCACATCCACATGGATATCTGGACGGTGAGCACAGCAGACCTGATTATTTATAAGAACATGGTTCAGTGTGGAAAACATTTTCACTCAGCAGGCAGCATAAAAAAACCTTGGTTCTTTTCCTTTCAACCTCGGCACATGCAAAGTATCCCTTTCTCCTGCTGGGGGCAATAAAGTTCTACACTAGGTACATTGCAGCAAAGACCTTAGAATTTTGTTTTTTTTCCCAGAATATAAAGGGGAAGGCTCAGGCAACCAGGAGGCTTGATGAGAATTTAGAGCAGAAAGTCATATGCTCTTGCCTTGAGGAGCTTAAGCAGTTTCCAAAAAGGTACTCGCTTTCTCATCTACACCCAAAGATTCCCTAAAAACCCAGCTGTCTGCATCACTTTCATTTTCTCTTCTTTTGCTGTGGCTGAGGGCATGTCTGTGTTTGTGTTTCTCTGCCCTTCCCCCAGTGAGCACTGGGGCAGGCTACAGCAACCCCCACAACACTGGTTAGGATAAGTCACTAAAAAAAGGAATGAGTGAATGATTAAACTTTCTTGGCTGACATCAACTTACAACATTTCAGTCATTGGATTATAAACAACAGTGAACGAGCTCAAGGTCTTTTACAAAAAACAGCATTTTACAAAATCTCCTAGGTGGTCTATGGTACATAAGCTTATGGATTTTGATGTCAAATCAACGGTAAAAGATTTTCAGCCATTATCATCTGAAATATCTTGTTGTCCTGTGCTCTCTTTCTCTCTCCCTCTGGTCCCCCCTCCCTCTCTCCCACCCCTAAAAGCTTTGAGTCAGCGTTTGTTCAGTGGAGCAATGATCTTCTGGATACCTCCCTGTGGACCATGTATCACATCAGTTACATCAACAGCTTCAGCGCACTGAAGTAGGTACTTTACCACACACTGTAAATCTCCAGCAATTAATCCGTTTAAGACATGTAGTACTGCAACATTTCCCAAATTTTCATTTTTGGTACAAATGTACAGTGCAGGATGGAAGTATTTATGCCAGGACTGTTATTCCATTAGAAAATGACAGAGCGATCAAAAGATGTTAGCTCTGATGGAGAGCTGGATCTGGGGAAACAGGATCTTTTTCAGTATGAGGGCCAAAAAGCTTGAGTTGACAGTCTAGTACAATTTTTGCTAAAGTTACACATTACAGGCATACTAATGGTCACATTACTTTGTACATACCTTGTCTTTGTAGTATAATACCTCCATAGGCCTCCATTCAGGGCTTAATACATTGTTGACAAATGAACACGTGACAGCATCACTTTCATATGCTGTTAAATCACGTGACTTAATAGAACAGCCCAGTGAAACTAAGCACCCTGGCAGAAAGCCAGTAGGGAAAGTCCCCAGAGATGCCAGGCTGCAGCTGAAGTGTGGCCCAACACAAACGCAATCCAGTCTGGTGTGTTTGTAAAACTGTACCAAGTACTACTTTCATTTAGGTAATGTAATATTTAGATTTTGGCCTTAAAAGGATAAAGAAACACAAACATTTGGAAAATGTTTCATTTCACGAAGCTATTTCAGCAAGCATGACCTTCCAGAAATCTCCCTAAAAATTACAACAAAATAGTTTCTGTTTTTTCTTTGTCCGTTTGTCTTGTCACTGTGTAGATGTGAAACCCACCAGACTGCATGTTTTGATCAACCATATTTTGATTGACAGCCCTGTCATACAACCTTGCAGTCCTGATTAATTTCAGATACGGTGCAAATGCATTACACTAAACCATAATTATGTGTATGAGTCATGGGGAACGCCAGCACAGATTACAGAGATGAGATGACCCGAAAATATAACGAGATCTGAACATATCTTACATGTAAAAGGCCTTAACTAAAACTAGCACTACATTAGAGCAAGGTTTTATTTACCAAGCACATGCACACTGTTGTTATGAGTTAGCAGGTGGCTACGTTCATGTTAAGAACTAAAGGATTCACAGAGAAACTGCAAAATGCAATGCTCCAGATTCCATAAGAATTAAACCCTCTTAGAATGTAAACAGCACTGCTGGCTTGTTTATACACATTAATTCAGCATAATTCTAATGGTGGTAAAATGCATAAATGACATCTATTTGCTTGTCTTGGACACTGGCAAAGGGGGGCTTCAAGGAAAAAGGTTGGGAACCACTGGTCTAGATAACACCTAATGAAGTGAATTTCCAGAAAGGTGGTTAGGGGGCAGTGTAACAATGCTTTTGCAAATCAGAGGTAACTTTAACAGAGGTAACTTTTTCTGAGTGTACAATTGTGCTATAACCAATGTATGCATAACAACAGACTTACTGATTTGTATTTTGTTTGAGTATTAAGTAAAAATACTGTGTTGAGGCCTTGACCTGGTGATGTTATCACTTAGTACTCAAGGCTAGATAAAGTATGAAACGTGTGTATGAATGTCTGTTCACTGTGTGAGATCCAGTGATAGTACAGAATTACAGAAACAACAGTGTGTGGTCTGTTATCTGGACAGTTTTACAAATCAAATTATTTTCTTTTAACGTTTTTGAAAAAGCTCACATTCACACTGAAAATGATTTTATCTTTTTTGTGTGTTGTACCTAGAGAGCACATGGAGGCCTATAGGGAGAGTTGTCCACAGCAGATGGAACAGCTGTGCAGTGAGGTTGACGGACTTGTCCGCCACCTGAGCCAGAATTTACTGGACCGTTTCAAAACTGATGTAAAAGTGAGTGAAAGTATAAGGCTCCTATTATTTAGGAGTATTATCCTGTATTCTATTCAGAATTTTCTATTCATTATTGTAGAGATGAACATTGTCATGGTGTCTCTGTGAAACAATTTCAGAAACAATTTAAATAAAAACATTTGACATGTATACACCGGAGTGTTCACAGCTGGCCGGTGCTTTAGTGTAAGTGATTAAGTATTATGATTTGTACTTGGTTTAGTTCAGTTTTGTATTTAAGTGCCTTTGTTTTGTGTACTGGGGTCGGTCCACCATTATTCTCACACCTTCAGATGTCATCTTGCATGTTTCTGTTTTTTTTAGGCCATTTTGCCTTTTTAGTATCTCGTTTGTAATTAAAGATAGAATACTGCATCTGCGCCTCCTTCCCAAGGCTCACGCTGACACACTTAATGGCATAAAGCATTTAATAGAAAACTTCATAAGGCGTATTGAAAGTGGATCCGTGGATCATTTGTGCCAATCCTATTCTGTTGTTGAAATGGGTCCAATGTATCTGATCAGTGCATCAGTAGTTTTAATGATGTGTGACCTGTACTTACATCACCATATTATTGGGACATATTTATGCTGTCTATCTTTCTCCAACATGGCACAAACACATTTAAAACATAAAGCAATCAGAATGTAAGGAAAATGAAAGGAAAAGCTACATCTTATTATGGTTCCATTCTAAACAGTGGTAATGTTGTAATTTAGTAATCAAATCTAGACCCTAGAGTGTGTGTGAAAGGGTTTTTACTGTATAAGATGCAACAGAAGTGCAGAAACAACTTTGGGAGTTCTGTTGATCGGAAGAGTTTTACCTCTAAAATTATTCTGAAATCTCAGATCAGTATGGATCATATTCTACAGAATGAAATTTGACCACCTGATGCTCTTTACAGCCTTTTCTGAGGAGGATGTTGACGAGAAAGTGGCTGTCCTCTGATGAAGACTTCAAACAACTAGCTAATAGGATCGAAACTCTGTCTCAGCAGTGCAAACATATGAGTCCTCAACATGCACAGGTCTGAAGGCATAGACACACCCACACTCACATACAATGAAACATAATTACATACACACACACACACACACACACACACACACACACACTCACACAATCAGACACAAACAGATGCATACATAAATTTACTATTTTTATGGATTGAAATACATGAACAACTCTGCAACACAGAGAACAAAAACACGCGAAACACCCCAAGACAATACAAGTCTACACACGATTGCAAGAGAGTGCAAAAACACAAGTGCAACAGTCTAATATACAAAACAAGAGAACATACATTACAGTCAACAGGAGCAGGAACAGTTCTCATGTGTGGAGTTAACGTGTGCAAAAAAAGAAAAGATTGCCAGCAATAAATAATTTAGCAAAAATAGCAACTAGCAGCAACAGGGTTGAAAATGTACAGTGTGTAATAAATACAGGGCGTTTACAGTGGCAGTTGGGTAGTAAGTTTTCACAGTTGTCTTGTTTCTATGGCAGAAAATGTGACAATAAACATTTTAGGCAATCATTCAGATGACTGTTTAGTCATAATGGAACTCACATGACTGTATCACAAGGCACATGCCCCCCCTAAGATATTTGCAGCGTGAAAGTGTATGGTTCTCTATTTTGTTGCTTAAAGAGGATTGCGTTAAGTTATGAAATGAAGAAAAAACGGCAACTGATTTTGAAAATTATTTATTAAACACATTTTTGAATATTAATAAAAAGGCAGCATATTTATAAAAAAGGCTGCTGCACTTTTGCACAGTTTTGTCACTTTCATTTTCCACTGAGTTCTATCGTGTGTTGATCTACAGGCGCATGTGGGTGAGGTGCATTACTTTGTGGTGAAGGAGTACATCTCACAGTTGATGAAGAATAACTACTCATGCAAAAACAGGAAGAATGAAAGAGCTGCCAACAAAATGAACGAGCAGTGGGGTGAACTTCAAGACCTCTTCCAGGAAATGGTACACTCACCACTGTCTGTTTTGCTTCAGCTTCTCACGGCGCCCAATCTGAGGAGTTACTTCACAATCGGCCCACAATCTGAGGAGTTAGTTTATGAAGCAACAGCACAGATTAAGTCTACTTAAAGTAAAAAATTGAGACAAAATTAAAAAAAAAACGTTGGCCACAGCACTATATGACAAGATCTTCTTGCTAAATCGTCCATACCTTCCATAAGAGCAATGTCCTGTTCCTTCATTTTTTAACCTCAGTGTCAGTTAGAATGCAAAGCCTGAACCATAGTACTACTGCCATCTTCTCTCAATGTAGATTTCACTCAGTAAGTATGTGGTCTGAGAATTATGGCAGCACAATAACAGTCACTGAACAACGCCTTTCCACTGAATCTATTGATTTCCAAGTGATTTTCAAGTCAACTGTACTAAAGGAAAACTAAGTACTCTGGAAAGTTGCCTAAAAAAGCCATATAACAATCTAGTTTATTCATTCAGTCTCATACTGAAAACATGAATTAAATCTTACATTTAATTAGAAAGGATAATTGTGAAGTAAATTGAGTCTAAGAGAGCAGAAACACAAACTTTTAACTAAAAGTCTCACCCTTTGATGTGTCTCTGAACAACATATAACCATAGCCTGTTCCAAATGTATAGTGCAATTTGTGAGTCTACCGACTCACGTTTAGGTGGATGACTTTCTGTTTCACTCGATTATACATGTGAACTGACATAAGCCAAATTCCCTACATTCCCACAATGTGAGGAAAACAGAAAAAAACCACATGCAATAAGGGATAAAAAAGCAACGGCGAATAAAAAAGTAGAACTTTGCTTGAAAATCCTCCATAATCCGCCACTATTTCGTGTGATTGTTTCCCAGGTGTGGTGGAAAGAGAGGGAAAAAAACCCCAATGCTTATGGTTGCAGAACGTTGTATTTGGGGTTCACTATAGTTCAGAAAACCTCAAATATCCCCTCCTTGTCAACAGTCTATTCAGAAGGTGTAGCAAGAGGTGTAGCAAAACCAAAAATGGGAGCACCCTCTGGAACATTGACTGGAACTGACTCCTATTTTCAGATGAGCCAAAAACAGAACTATCATTGGTTTGGCATAAGTTATATAGATGTTCTGAGATGTTTTTTTTCCTAAGGCCCTGGGAACCTGACTACTTGGCATCATGTAGTCTATGAAGTACTATTAGATTTTAAATGATAATTCGGGAAACAAACACATGTAATCATAACACAGTAGGCCACCCGGTCCCATGAATAAGTTCTATAGAAGTCCAGATAAAATATTCCAATTTATAATTTGACTCTTTCTTTTTTGCTTTTTTTTTCAACTTCAATAGAGCTTTATTTTGACACTGCTTATAGTTAAACCTAAACATATAATTGTAGGCATGATAGTATTTTTCTCACTTTGTAACTTGGACTACTTTGCACAGTAGTGAACTTAAGGAAGTCACTGTAATAATTAAAAACAAAACTTCCAGACTTCCGCTCCGGTTTACTGTGGTGGTTTCCGTTACTTGATGTTACTTCAGAAATCCCCAGAAATGTGCCTAGAATACAGTTTTTCGCTCTGTTTTAAGACATGAAAATTAAAGGAAGAAGTGTAAAGGTACTTTTGTAAATATAAATGAAATCAACCTCCTGATTCCCTCAATGTTTACATATTCATACCTATATCATAACCACACCTAAATCACCCTTGTGAAACAATAAATGCCCTTAAAATAGTAATAGGTTGGGCACCCGGTGGGCCGAAGGTAAATTTTGGCCGGGCGTGGAATCCCATCAGTACTGTACCGCAACGCCCCCCCCCCCCACCTCCCCACCCCCTTTTTACAGGACTTCTTTTCATCTGTCCATATTCATTTATTCTTTATTTTTATTTGTTTTGCTGCATAATCTAGTCAGGCTTGAACAGAAGAGAGCAGAATTCATTCAAGTTAACTGATCTGTTAAAACCTCTTTCTTTGATAAAGTAAATGTTTAAATTATTTTAGGTGTACTGTGCTATTTTGAATACTAAAGTATAAAATTTTACTATTGTTTTGATCATTCTCTATAGAATTCTGCAGAGAACTGGCTCTACCCAGTAGGAGACCACCTGAGCAAGATCGTCGGAGAGAGGAATACGAGTGAAATAAAGAATCATCTGCAGCCGTTGCTTGATGACTATCCAGATGTCAGGTGAGGTCTCACAACCTTTAAAGTCAAATTGTTCCCTGTGCTTTACTGACCAGATGAGGAAGGCACCCTGTGTTTTCTTGAGTAATGAGCAGAATGCCAATGTCTGGCTTAATTGTTTTTGGCATTCTGCTCACTGTTCTAGAAAAGACAGGGTACCAATGTCTGGCTTAATTGTTTTTGTGCCAACATTACATTCTTAGTCCAGTTTGGACACTACAGGGTTGCATAAGTTTTCAGAAATTGGTTTTCACTCCTCACATTTCAAAGTAATTATTAAAAATTGTGACATTTTGTGACTCACTCACTCTCCCTGGAACGGCCTTTTTAATTACGGGAAATGGTGCAGGAAGGGATTGGAAGGAAGGGGGGTTGCCAAAGGAACCTGGACTTTCCAGTTACGTTCCCAGAAACGTTCCTTAATGATTTTTACACACATTGTTACTGTATGTGTAGATTCTTCACACCATCAATGCGTCCAGTTCAAATTATGCTCTAATTATCATCTTTTTCCTTCCTTCACAGTAAAAAACATCTCTCGGCTGTGCTGTATTTCCGTGATATGACCCGGGGAAGGGAAAGACAAGTGATCCTGCAGAAGCTGTCTAAGCTGAAACAGCCCACCAGGACCGCAAACACACAGCGCAGTCTGTTTGCTGAGATACAGCCCGCAGTAAACACAAACTGTCTGTCTAATATGCCTTTCTCCTGCTTCTCCGTCATAATCCCAAACAGCTTCACATAGAAACTGCTGTGAATAATTAGTTATTGCTTATACTTCATACTCTCAACTAGACAAATGCTAGTTACTTTCTGTGTAGTTGCTTAGACCTTACAGATTAAGCACTCCGTGGCTTATCAGTAATAACATGGGAAACAATGCATAGTGATTGAGTGACCATTAAAATCAGCTTGTTATATTATTGATCAGATAAAAGTCTGACCTAAATGAAATACTTGCCAATACAGTAATTCTGGCACTACAGTCTGCATTGTACCACATTATGCCTGGCACAGAGTTACATTTTCAGAGCTTCCTTTGGAGAACCCCTGTTCTAAGTGTTTATTGTAAACGCAAATCAAAAGGATAATATCCATGGTTTTGAAACAAATATGCAGAGATTAGAGAGCAGCAGTGAGACCCTGCCACCATCTTGGAAAGATTATTAGGAAAATAATCTTTAATAGGAATAATGGTAAAAAAGAGATTGTCAAGTGTATTTTCCTCATTTTAAAGGTAACAGAATAAAGCAGACAAAATATTTTTAAGCTTACATTTCCGCTTCAGAAGAAGTTTAACTGAGAAACCTTGTCCTTTCTAACACGATTTGCTAATCATTATGTAGCTCCTGTGTCACATTAGTCTGCCTTAAAAGCCATGTAACAAGTGAAGCAAAGGAAAGGGTCAATGACAAAACAGCTGTGCCAAACAGGAGAAACACAGGAAGGAAAGAGACAAGGACTGAAGAGCAGGAGGAGGCAAGTTGCGGGCATGGGTTGAGGTTGGGATGGAAACAATAGTCACCACTTTTAAAGGTTGTAGCTGTCAGGATTTAAAGGAGACTACAGATGGGAATCAGATAACATTCTGAGTTTTAGGTGCAGCGCTGTGATAGTGACTCTAAATCAATACTCATCACTTCTGCAGTTCCCAAACACTGGAAAAGGAGGAATAGAGACATGTTTTTCAACAGAGATCACCAACGTGGTGCCCGCAGACACCTGGGTGCCCCCAAGGACCACATGAGTAGCCTGCAGACCTATTAAAAAAATATTCAGTGAGCAGCGTCTAACATTTAATTTGTTCCTGTTGCTTTTCTTCTTAAATCACATTTTATAGAATTGAAAATGACAAAATCTTAAAAAAAGCATTTGAAACATGTTTATTATAATGAAGTTTACATAAGTTTAGGTAAACTCTGTTCTAGTGCATCACACTGGTAGCCCTTTGAATGGCTCAGTCCCCGTGAAGTAGCTCTCAGTTTCAAGAAGGTTGGCAACCCCTGATCTACAATATTGTCATGCAGAACTTAATGTCAAACTGTATATGTTATACAATTTCCATTGCCCAAACATTTGCATATGATTGTACAAGACTTTACATTATATGTAAGTAATTATTGATTATTTTGCTAAACTATACTGGAATATATTAAAAAGTTTGAGCCTTAAGTCTCATCACATGTGAACATGAACTAAATCAAAGTCAGTTGACCAAGGAATAAACAGCAGTTCTCCCATTAAAGCAGGAGATGCTTTCAGAGTGAAAGTCTGGCGATAATTAAGTAAACAGGATTACCTCTGTTTCCTCTTCTGTCCCCCTTTCTGTTTATTTCTATGATTATGTCTATATATAGACTCTTGTTGTACACAGAGGAAATCTCTTCGTTTTAAAAATAACTGTTGTGTCTCTCCGTTGCCCTATTTTGATGCCTGATTAAAAGGAAGAAACTTCAGAAGGAAATCTTGTTCATGCCAGTGAATCTTGTTCATACCAGTAAATCTTTATTTAATTTCACGCACCTTTTGAACGGCCACCTAATGAAATATATAATGGAAATAATATCAGAACCCCCTGCTGCTCTATGATAGGTTTGAGCATGTCAGCAAAGAGATCACAATCATACCACACCCCATTTCTATCATGAGTTTTCTCTCTTTGGCTTTACATGAAACATGAAGAGAACAACATGAAAAGCAGTGTATGAAATCATGAATAAGGGAGTGAAATGCTGAGCTGTACCTTTTACCAAAGAAAGTCAGCTGAAATACCAAGAGCTCTGCTTTGTACAATAACCATTATTTAATTTAGTAGCTGCATGTCTACTCATTTCTCAGAGGACTAAAAATGCTTTAAATGATCTAAATAACACACTTTAAAGATTCATGGTGCAACATTGGACTAATTTGTGAGTTTAGGCTAGATATTCAGATTATGTTCCAAAGAAACAGCCGATTCACATGTGAACTCTACTTATTAAAAAATCTTAAAAAGGTATCTTGTCCATAAATAACACTGGGAATATTTTTATCTACAATGTACCATACACTGTCACCGTGATTAGTGAAAGCAGATATGACCAAATAAAAGATATTTCCTCTTTTTCTAGTAATGTTTTTTCTCCTTATTGCAACAGTTGTCTTATTTGGCTCAGTATTTAACATTAAGCATTGCTTGATGGAATTCCCCTAATGTGAAATTAGAAGTGTGTGTGTACGTGCCTGGGTGGGTGTGTGTGTGTGTGTGTGTGTGTGTGTGTGTGTGTGTGTGTGTGTGTGTGTGTGTGTGTGTGTGTGTGT
>JBBJLR010102862.1:0-25469 GCA_037577145.1 Brachypetersius gabonensis | reverse complement strand
ACTAACAAGTTATCTGGGTTTGGTTTCATGACACGGATAAAAATGCTGAGAACAAAAATTTGTAAAACCTCAAACAAGACTATAAATAATGAAAGACAAAAGCAGCTCTGACAGAAAAACTTTCTGCCGGTTCGACTCCATGGACGCGGTTTTGGGATGACCGACCATAAACTGGGAGAGAGAATTGTGTCATTAGAAACACTGTTACTGGACTAAGGTACACTGGAAAATCGTGGCATACTGCAAGTTCTGTGCCATCCCAGTATAGTTTAGGAACAGAAAGACTCCTGTATGTTTGTGGAAAAATGCTTTTTTAAAAGCAGGCTGTTTGTTCTTGTAAGATCTGTTCTGAATGCCAATGCTGCCCCAAGCCATGTTCAGAAAGAAGCATTGATCCGAAGTATGCAATAACGACTCTTGCCATGGATGAATGGATGGTTCTGTATGAAAGGGTTCATGGTTGTGACATCACATCCACTTGAAGTCTGCTTTTCGCACCATAGCACAAGCAAGAAAGGGAACGGCACCATGTAAACGATGTTGATGTAATACATGACTAATAGCCTCTCTTTCTCAACTGTTTTATTTATTTATTCATTTTTTTATAAACCGATCCAAGTATTTTCATGCTATACTTGCCGTGTTCGACAGTGAATTGCATGCAGTAGTAAGTGTTCTCTCGCATTGCAGCATCGGTGCCCCTGAAGATCCCATTCGGGAGAAGCTTCCCCCCCAGAAGCAGCTTGGCCATAAATGATTCAAACACGCCTAAAACTTTAACTGCACATTTGCTTGTTTTTACTCCCGAACAAGGCCAGGAATACAGGGCTTTGGCTGCAGATTTGCGCGAGGCAGGGTCTGATGACGCAGTTTTGTTTATATCCTTCGCAAAGGAGTCGATTAGTTTCTCTGATCATTTCTTTGCAAGGGAGTGTCGATGTGCTGCTGCATTACTACTTCTTGGTTGTGCACAATTTCGATGACCAGTTTAACAGATTGAAAAATAAAAAGAAACGAAATAACCGTATAACGTCTGTTGTATTTAACAAGGGTCATTTTTGTTTGTTTATTTTTAGTCTTTTTCTGTAAAAATGCAAGCAATTTTGGCAATTTGAGAGAATTGCGTTAAAAATAAAGCAGAAAGCAGCTACTGTTCTGAGTGATCTCTAAACTATTATGTTTAGAGACGTATAGAGGGTTTATTTGAGGTCAAACTCCTTACACCAACAAGTTTGACCACTTGCACTGTAATAGATACGTCCAATTTAGAGAAAATGGCCATTTGTTAATTATTTATATGGAAATTACCCTTTGGATTAAGTCTCTTCATCATTCATTTGGTCGCACCTTTTGCAGAAGCACCTGGTGGGGTGTCTGGCAGTGAGCACTTGTGATACATTTTTAACTGTGATGTAAATGTTGTACAAGTGTGTTTTAGGGAAACCTGGCACTCGAGAGATTGACCTTTATCCCCAGGCATCCCTCCCTTGTCACCTGTTGCATGGCGGCCACATTCTTGGACACTCCCGTCCAGTCATTTGAGGGGAAAGTGTTTGGAATGTCATTGCTGACCAAGTGCTTGTCAGTGCATGGGTGCACTGTAGTTGTATAATTGATTTTCCTGTGACCTGAGTCATATAGTGTTACATTATACTACTGTAAAGTATATCCTGTGATCAGGAGCTGACCAATAATGAGATCTTGTTTTGTTTTGTCGTCTGGTTGTATTGTTGCTCTTGTGTTCAGTTCTGTTCTGGTGTGTTGCACCACGGTTCCTGGTGGCACATTGTTTTGTTTCATTGTGTACTGTGTCTATATCCATAGTTGTATGGTGAAAATTATATATTTCCTCTGTTGAAATTTCAAGAAGCCCTTTCAGAATTATGTTATAGAATTAGAATATTCTAATATTAGTGCTACAAATTGGCTTGTTGCTCGCACATTTGTTTGGGACACTAAGGAGCACACTTTTTTTTTTTTTATTTATAGATTGCAGAATAAAAGGATTGTGTGGTTTGTGGGAAATCCTGAACATTTCTATCAGTTCATGCAACATTTATGAACACCCTGAGCCTGACATCCCCACTGTTGTCCTGAGAGTGATTCTTCAGATCTTATCTTGACTCTCTTTTTTTTTTTGGTCAGTCGGCTTCACTGTCCTGTCTGTTCTGAGGAGGCTGGACTGAAACAGTGAGGAATGCCGAATAAGAGATTCCTTTTGATGCAAGGACATTCTGCAGGACCCGAGGTTAAGTCCCCAGCATTTTCCACATTCCTGCCAATTACCGTACGCCGATCACACTGGCAAGTTTGGGCCCTGCTATGCACACAAGGCACATTCTTTATCACCGTAAGATTAAGAGAAAGGCTTATGTAGGTCTGAGTGTATACAGACAGGAGCCACTTTTGGATTTCCAGGCCAGAGCTAAAAATGAACCAGGTTACTAGTGTCCATTCTCAATTAAGCCGTAGTAAGCCTTGTGGCGCTTTGGCCCTTAGGGTACTTTAACTCCACAAATGGTCCTTCTTCTCCTTTTTTCTTTTTCTGGCTGGGAAATTTTCACATGGTCTTGTTGGACGCTTACAGCATAATTTCAAGTACAGACACACCAAGTTTATGGGTTAATTCTGATTATTCAGCCAGTTTTTATTTTATGTTTAATCAACAGGCAGATGAAAGACCATGTGCTGGGCCTGTGCTTTGCTGTTATTATTTATGTCTCATAGCTGTGTAGGTCGAGGTGATTACTGTCCCATTTTGGCAAATTTTGGTCATGCAGTCTGCTTTCAAAAACACATTTCTGTGCGGTGGTGGTCACCAACCCCAGTACTGGAGACTAAACACAATCTGCGAATCCTGCTCCAGATAAATAACTTGCTCAATTTTCTTGAGAGCCTAGATCAGAAGCCTGAGTGTAGCTAAGAAGGGGAGGGGTTATGGACATGTTACGACGGTCATTTATATCAGGATGGATATTAAGGTGAAAGTTACAGGGGCTCCCAAGTATTGCTGTAGACAAATAGAAAATTACATGTTTAATACCTTGTGATATCACCTCTGGGAGGTTTCTAGGAGTCCAAGAGAGCATTTTTTTTCTCACTTTAGATTAGTAGGATTGGTTTTATATTGTCAAACATTGATTACAAACATTTGAAAAGTTGCATTGTGTGCCCCCCCGTTAGTGTGCATTGGTTGCTGTTGGCTGCAGAAAATGAAATACAGTAAACCCCCAGTTTTACGCAGGTGAGAAGTTGTGGATCACACGCAGATTTTTTTTTTCCAGAACCAAACTCATAATTTTGCACGGAAATCCACACTAAATCACGGCAACTGCAAATATCCTCTGCCGTTTTTTATTTTATTGTTGCGAGAAGTATTTTTTTTCTGGATGTCTTCACACAAGGGGACTCAGGGCAGGCTATAGCCAACCTGGAAGGACTTTTTTCAAAGCGCGATTTCTCAGCGGTGCAAGCACTCAAATATTTCAAACTCCAGAGTTTGGTAGATCTCCAGGAGACCTTTCCAACGAGCCCTCATTTGTAATTTTAGCCCGAGTAGATCAGGGGTTCTTCCCTGAAAACAGTTCACCTCACTGCAGTGTCCCAGTACTTTTGTCCTGCGACCTTTATATCTCAGTGGGGAATTTAAATTAAAAGAGGGGAATACGGATTTACCTTTTCTTTAAGGGTAGTGCATAAACTAAGTTTAAGTGTTCTGTGAGATTACTGTAGTTGTAATAAAACAGAAAAAGTTCCCTAAAAATATTTGGTAGGTTTGTTCAAAGCAGCCACTCGTTCAGGAGAGAATCAACAGGACTGCGTTGACAGCAAAAAAAAAAAAACCTCTTAGATTTAAGTAATGCCTTCTAAATGTACAAACCAGTGGGTTTAGTGGCTCATGATGTTTAGTTGATGAGCCTTCAGAGGTTGAACATGTTTGTGGTGCACCAAATGGTTCTACGGCCATCGCTCTCATAAAGCCTGGGTAGTTGTACCAAATTGTGTTTTAAATCTACTATTCTTTTCTCCTTAACCCAGCAAGCTGTTCCCATCAGAGTTCATCAGAGTTCTTCTCGTCTCTATGTACTTCGAGCAGTCCGCGGGGAGGACATGGAGGAAAAAAAGCAAAGCATTCATCTTGACACCCTGTCAGAAAGAGGCGTGTTGGAGAGGAGGCTGCTGTCACACATTTTGACACCTGTACCAGAATGAGCAACCCCTAAATAACACCAGAGCTGTTAAACTACTGAGCTGGTCGTGACTGAACAGCACTGGGGTGCTGGACAAATATCACCACTGAGTTTGAGGGTGGAGGACATAGAAGATCTGAGGCAATTTAAGTGACCCTCTGTTTGGCTGGGTGTCAGATGTCAGATCGTTGTTGGTCTGAACAGACAGTAGCAGGACCGGACACTGTGTTTTGGTGACGCGCACCATATGGGTTGAATACGTGTTGCACAGCCTGTGGTTTTGGTTGCCGTTTTTCTGGAATCTGGTTTCTATTGTGGGAAGTTAAACTGTTTTAATACTTGTGGTAAAATGTGGTCATTGCTACACATCTATATTGTTCATATTCATCATGTTCTGCTATTTCTGTTGATTCAAGTTGACCAGAGCAGGATGATTTTATATATCTTGGATCCTCTCTGTGGTTCCTTCTCATACTCTGTGGGCAAGTTTTAGTTTTAAGCCGTGCTTCTTCTCAGTGGTTCCACCTCATAATCTCTGGACTGTTTTGGTTTTAAATCTTGGTTCCTCTGAGTGATTATCCCTCATGCTCTTAGGACAACACTGTGGATCATAAGTGCTATTGCACCTCCAGTATTTCTGCAGCCGATCTTGTGCAGAAGAAATGGTGCTATGTGACATTGCCACTTTTTAGATCAGGTAGGTGTCTTTGTTCGTCGTCTTTGGGTTTCTCATTGAGTTCTGGTTCATGTGTGATTTGGTTCCATTCAGTGGATTGTCCTCGTGCTCTCTGTGGAGTTTGTCCCTCCGAGTTGTGGTTCTTTTCAGTGGTTTCTCCCTCATGTTTCTGAAAAGTATTTCTTTCCTGTTGGGAACTACACACACATCTGGGCTTGTTGCTTTCTAAAGGTTTTATACAAACTTAAATGACGATAGAGGATATCAGTACTTGAATGGGGAAGAATATAGATCCACCATTGTTGGACAACCATAACCCAGTACACAAAAACAATGTATTTCTGTCCGTTGCACAGTGTTCGCCTTGGTACATTTGCTTAAATGGATCAGTACAAACTGGAACGCTTACTACTACCTTCTCGCGTTAGATTGAGTTGTGTGTAGAGAGGAAACTCAGTGCAACGAGATAAGAGTCAGGCCACATTCTTCGCTGGTGGTCAGAGGGAACAAACCCCAGGGCTGGGGGGGGCGGGACTTCAGACAAGACAGCAGCTGCCAGACGCACTGCTGACATCACACACTCTGATATTTTAAAAGGGCTTGAGAGCCAGGGGAGCCTCGCAGGGGAGACCACACGAAGCCGTGCGCACCAGACTGGCTAGAAGAACGTTCAAGAACCCGAAAAGTCTGTCTTAGATAGTGAGCCCATTCTTTGAATGAGCTGAGCCCCTTCAGTTTGCTCTTTCGGGATATGACCCAGTAGATCCTGTTCGACTGGCGATGCTCCGGCATTGCCCCATCCCTCGCTTTTCGTCAGCCGTTCCCCTGAGAAAGATGCCAAAGGCCTCAGGCAAGGAGAAGGCGCCTCAGGCTGTGCCGGAGAGCCAGGCACTCAAGCTGGCTGACCCCAAAGAAGTTGCCAAAGAACCGCTGCCCCCGCAGAAAGTGCTGAGAATCTTCAGCATTAACATCATCGCACAGGGCCTGCCATTCTGTCGCAGACGGGTGAGTCGGGGTTCGGGGATTCTGAGTGTGTCCGTCTCTAGGCGTCTTTAGCTTGAGATGCTGAGTAATTACTGATCAGCAACTACATTGACCAACATTTTAACACCAGACTTTTGTTCACTTTTGCTTCCTTCTCAACATTCTAAATAAAGTTATGTAGTTGGGCCTGATTTTCTTAAGCCAATACTCTGGACGGTATGATTGTTTATCATGATAAATCATGTCACTTGGTTACCGTGCGCTTTTCTGTGCGCACTGTGATTACAGACACAATGTTTAATTACATAGAAGGGTTTTGATTAGATTTTTTGATGGTATTTTGAAAATGTGCTTATTAATTTAGCACAGCAAATATCATGCAGAATATTATGTTGTGAAGTATCATGGAATTACATTGGTCATTTTTCCAAATCCTGAACTGGGTCTAGTCCTGAACAGGGTCTGACTTGCTGTTAACTTCCATTCAAAAGTTATTTTATCATGTTATTTTATGTACTATCATAATGTACGCTCAAGATGTAAAGTAGACAAGTATTTTTCAATTCTATATTTTATTCATTATTTCAAATGCTGTGCTGTCATTTGCAGTCTTTTTTGCAGATGGTTATCTACCTTGAACTTTTCAGATTTCAGCATTAGAATGCTGTTCCTGATGAACGGCTTACTTGTTTTTGTTTTTTTTAAAGTCATGAAGACTTGATGCTTCAGTGGTTTAACTTTTTTGTTTAACACTTCGTTCATTAATCAGCCTCCAAATTGGTTTTATATTATTAATGTTGATCAAATATTGTGTGCATTTGCTGTGTTTACCCTCTTTGGTTTTGTTTATTTTAGGTACATTCAAACAAGATTATTGTGGGTCCAGATAAGTAGTTATTAGAGAAATAAAATCAACAGGATTATAAACAATACAGTAGTTGCTTAGTCTGGATTATTTATTCTTATTTCAAGCTAGTTCTTCTTATAGTTACTCTAGCGAATAGGACTGATGTGACCAAATTAGAACGGCAAAGTGTTTCATGTAGCCGAAAAATCTCCCATGTTGTGATTCATGCTTCTGCTTCGGTCTCTCTGTCCCCGTCACTCCCAAACGAACAATGCCAGCGATTGGTACGGCAGCGGCCGAAGCCTGAATATAGCACCACTAGTCTCCTCCGTGTTATAAACTGTCACCCTGCGCTGCATTGCTGTCATTTTAATGGGACTTGCAAAGTCCTCCAGAGATAGTTGGGCCATGTCAGACGTCAACGTTCATGCTGAAGCCGTCTGCTCTAACGAGGGTTAGACTTGTGGGACGGATACACAGAGAGGGCGGTCGTCTCCAACAGTGTTACTCTTCTCATGCTGGTCGGAGCTAATGCCGTACAGCCTGTTCTAGAAAGAACAACAAAACACTGATTGGCCCACCTCCTCCTTCTGTGGCCTCTTAGACCCAAACCCATGACCTTAAAAAGCCTGACAACCAGGCTGCTATCTTTAGGCCTCGGGGCGGAGTGCGGATGAAACAAAATGGATCAATCTTTGAAGAAAAACAGCTGCTTTCTGTTCAGGCATGTCCCGACTATCTCTGAAATCACTAATGATTCGATTCACGATTGTTTACCCAACTTTCCCAATCATTTTGTTTGATTATAGTGCAGAATTATTTAAAAATATGTATTGCTCGTGAAATGTACATGCTTGGCAAATGCAGATAAATATAGTAATCAACATTGCAAAATAAAACCGTAAAAATGGAGATGGTTATAAGAATACTATACAATTCTTTATCTTATGGTTTGTGGTCTTGTTTTAAGGAGAGAAATTGTCATCATTCTGGTAGTTTACTTACTTATTAGAAGGTCTTTTAGACATTGAGTATTGAATAGCTCCATTTATTATTCTGGAGACATGCTGCATTTCTTAATTTTTATTTACGGCTTCATAGGATGCTGCAAGTTATTAGGACGAGTTTATGCAACCAGGTTTGGCTGCTATTCTATTTAATTATTTTGGCATGGTGTAAATTTATTTTTAAAAATACGTTTTTGAAGAAATTAACATAGTAGCAGACAAAACGTAAACGTAAAATAAAATGTGATATTGGGAGATGGTTGTAAGAATACCTTAAGATTGTTTCTTATCTTATTTTGGTCTAGTTTTAGGTAACTTTAATTAGTGAAACTGTCATAGTTCTGGTAGTTTGCATATTTGAAGTAATATGTCAACAGAATAAGACCATTTCACAATATAAGAGCAAGTGAAAGATGGAAAATCGAAGAAATACTTGGTGTTATTAAGTCTCATACAATGGAAAAATTAAACATATTGACTGTTTCCAGTCATTTTTGCATGGTGTATGAATAAATATAAACATTATACTTAATTCTGACTTTCCGAAATGCAGATCATGATGCGTCAGTGTGGTTTTATACCGTCTGCATTTTAGTAAAGCAGGTGCGTTTAAACCGGGCGTGGCCAAAAAGGGGTCAAAGTCGAGTGCGTGTTCCTGTAGGACTTGCTGCAATGTCACACCTCGACAACTGGCCCTGGGCTTACCATGCTGTTTGTGACCGGAACCTAAATTAAGCCGCTCATCTTGGTGGAAAAAGAAAGACGCTGGCTAGCGAGCGAAAGCGCCGGACGTGTGAAGTGTCCAAAATCGTTAACCATTTTGAAAAAAAGCTGCTTTCCTCCGGGACGCCTTCGATAACTAGCTTTATATAGTTTCGGATAGTCCTGCTGCAACACGTGGCGAGGCGGCGAGGCGGGTGCTTTGCTGGTATTGTGCCGATACTAAATTAGGGGGCACCACCTCCCAAGTTATTGCCCTACATGGAACCGCCTAGATCCATTACTGTTTAAATGCGACGTGCTTCATGGACCCAGCTAAACGAACTGTACACATTCAACGGCTTTTTATGTCTTGAGATGAGGTTCCTGCTGGTTGCGATTTTGGGAAATGTTTCTGATTTAGAGGTGTATGATACCTGGAGAGGGCCCATAGTCTAATAAGGGAGGCAGATTAAGGAGCAGGAAGTATGCAACAGGTGGGATTGACCGAATGAAAGGTGCTGGAGAGCCTGGGGATGGAGTGATCCAGCTGATTTAGAAGTGTCTATCCCCCTTATATGGGTTCAGAGGCCAGAGTTGAAGCAGGAAAGCACAGCCTGCCACCTGATCCACCAGAAGCCCCTTGTAGGCCACATTGTCTTGAAAAATCTCACCATATTAATAATTTGTGTTCTTACGTGCAGTAATGTGGGGATAGTGGGTAAAATACAATGCGAATTTAAATGTTTATTATTCGCCAAAATATGTTTTCAATATTTCATTAATATTTCCTTTCTGTAAATAAGGAAGTAAATGAAATTACAGTGTATTGTAGTGCGCAGTGATCTCACTGTTTAATTGTATTATTGTTCATACTATTAGGCTCCTTTAGGCTTCTTAAATTTTGAAACATGTTAAAGGATTTTCAGAGTATTGATCGGCTCTATTCATCATCCTGGAGTCTTGATATTTTGAAGGTTTCTTCTAATTATTAGTCTATTTTATCATGTTGAAAACATTGATTTCCATGTTTCTTAATCCTTTTTGTGAGATCTCTGTTACTAGGGAGTCCAGATAAAGGCTGCTCAGACCAAGGCCCACACACAATCTCAACACTGTGGCAAAGACCTTTTGCCGACACCTGTGGCCCTGCTGCGTGCTAAGCTCATTTTTCCTTTGTTGCATTTCCATGTTAATTTTCCTGTTTTTCTTTCATTCACCTTCTGCGTGACGCGTATTTAATCTTTATCCAAATTTTGGCAAAGTCTTTGCTTAGATAGTATGACAAAATATACAAAAATACATGGATGTAAAGCTTTTGATCGCCCGACAGCATATAACTCCATTTTGACAGCATAAGACTCTCTTGCACAGGCCCTTCCAAAGCCCAGCTCCGGAGTGATGGGTACATGGACTGTCAGTCACCAGTGTGCTTGCATTCCTCTGGGAAGATGAACTTTTGAAGAGAAAAGATATTTTTGTTCTCTTGCCATTATGTTCAAAAACCAAGTTTCTTCTGTCCTCTGCTTTATCCTTGCCTTGTAAAATCAGGCCTGAGCCTCTTTGGGAGAGGCTCCAGTTGGAGTGAGATTGAGGAAATAATGAGCGCCATGCTGCTGTTGTAGCGGCAGCCGCCCCCCTTCCGACTTTTCCACGGTGAAAGCCAGGCGTCCCCCTGGCTCACGCTGAAGGAGCAGCTGCCGAAGGGGGGGCTTCCTCTCAGACTGCCATGAAAGTGCTGACTGACTTCAGAGGCAGCAGCTGGCTCCAGTGAATGGAATAGTTTGAATTTCTCTTGGTCTCCGTGGGCCAATGGAAGTGGGTTCCCCAGAGCTACTGCTCCGCAAGTTCATTCCACAGAATCCACCGAGCTTAAAGGAGGCTTCGTTTGTTGTTCAAACGGAGCTGTGGGTATGGAACTTCATAAGCAGGAATCTTAGAGATTGAAATATTTATTTCCTCTACAGGACTTGCTTGCTTGCAAGTCAGGTAGTTGCCCAGTAAGTAGCTTTTTCAGTCCAAATTTAGGATGCCACTGGATGCCTTGCATCCTGCCTCCAGAGACTCCTTCCGAAGCCTTGCTCTCAATTATCAATGACTGGCACCTGGGTTAGGTTTCCGATTCGAACGTGCCCAGGAGTAATCCCTGCCCCTTTCCCATGAGTTTGCAAAGCTCCAGCTGTTGCTGAGAATGGTCATCAGGAATGAACAACAGGTTTAACAGCAGTGCTATTGAGTGCATATTGGTTTCCTCTCCAGCCCTTTTTTGCCTTGCCAGCCATTTGGGTAAAGTGATCTGGCCTTGCCCATGTCAGCTATGTCGCATCTGCAGTTACCCACCAAGGCAATTTGCAGCCCAAGCCCTTTCCCTGGTCTCTGTGTTTCACTGCTTTATTTTCAGGGATTCCCTGAAGCAGGTGAACTCGAGTGAAAGTGCCTTCGACTCATATGTCCCCCAAAGTCACAGGCGCTTAGATTTTTTGCAGTAGCCTACTAAGCAGGCATTCTCTTTAATCTACTCCACATTCATCTAACGTTCTCCGTTTCTCTTCACTCTTTAGCCTGCTTATACCTTTTTTCCAAGGTTGATGAGAATTAAGGTCCACAGGGGCTTTTAAGTTTGTGAAGACTGTTTAAGAGCCTTGACAGTCTACAATAAACACTGTGGACTACAAATTGGTTGTACCAATTATCTTTTAGCCCATCTTGTTTATGTGAAATGCTCTTTATGAGAATGTGTGTACAAAGGTTGATATGCTGGGCTTTAGTTGTGCTCAGGATGGCATACTTGTGCTTGTGTGTGTCTGCCGAGGGCAACTTGACACTCCTTGAAATGCTGGTATTGAGATTGAGATTGCTGGCAGTTTGCTGTTTCGGTCATGTGTCTGCTTAAGTTCAAAAACCAGCTCCTCACCTTACATCTCATGCACATATCCAAAGGGTTTAGGTAAAGTCATTCTTAAGGTTGTGCACATTACATGCTTAAGTTGGACTTAACTTGAATAGCATACAATTTTGTGCTTGTGCACCAGCTGTTTGGTTTCTCTGTTAATACTAATACTAAAACTTCTTTCCATGGACTCTCTGTACACCACAGCGCTGTAGGAGAAGAGCAGAGGGAATTATCAGGAACTCGCAACATCCAGCTCACTCTCTGTTCAGAGACAAAAACTGTACATACAACCTGAGACACAACAGAGCGGACAGCATCATCATTTTTGTTTTGACTGATGGCAAAACAAAACACACTGAACACTTAAAAAATAACACCACACTTACTCACTTCACTACACACTACCTCACACACCTCACTTGTACTGTACAAGGTGAATAAGTCATTGTCTGTTTAAGGTGCAATATTACAACTAAAGCAGTTAGACTTGTGAAAATGTAGGTGCAATATCAGATGCAATATTCAAAAAGTGCAATGTTCAAAAAGTGCAATAGTAAAATGTGCGAGTACTTACAAAAAAACCTTTTGTAGATATTACCACCCTTTTATACAGTGATCTTTATGTTTTATGTATTATATACTAATAGTAGATTGCTCTATTCCCTGCTTTATTTTCCTGTCTTTTCTAGCTATTATAAAATTTGACCTGACCTGACTGAGAGCTTTGCACAAGAATTCCAATGTGCATGGACTGCTGCTCTCATGTGCAAATGGCAAATAAAAAACTTGAATCTAATATTAGGTCGATTGGGTGGTTGGGTAATGTAATCTACATTATATCATGATGCCTGCATGCCTGTTATGTCTATAAATGGTATGTGGAGTGCACTGATTCCATTGGCTGTAGAGGTGGGAGAAAAGGAACTAAATATCTATCAAATTATGTGCCTCATTCTTCTCTTCTCACATTGGAAGAATTGGAATTGAGATCTGTGTTATTTTCTATTTCTTATGATGTATTTTGAGAACACATGGGTCACAGAGGACACACACACGTACTTCCTAGAGTGTTTCCAAGGAAAAAAAAAACATAACTCCTTTGCCATAGCACATGATAAAATATTTACAAATGTTTTTTTTATTCTAGAGCCTTTTTAATCTAAATTATAGTGGATCAATAGCTGATTCTCTGGGCTATTTGATTTATGGTGGATAGATGGTTTTTATAGATTGTGGACTTACTTTTATTCATGTAATATTAGTTTTTTTTTTTCTTTTTTTCCTTTGGAATCAGATCAGTTAATTTGTCTCGTTTTTCTTCCGTTGGTTCTTTTGCCAGGTATTCACACCAAATGAAATGACTGATCCTCAAACTCTCAGAAATGATTCAAAACCCCCCATGTTTCCAAAATAGTCCATGTTGTAGCTGCCGCTGCACCTACCAGCTACTTGGTGGTGTCATTCCTCGTCATGAAGAGGAGCCAAAGTGGCAGTGGCAGTTGTGAAGGCTGAAGTTCTGCGCACTGATGCAATCGACTGAAAGACAACAGACGAAAGCATCCTCTCCGTACTCATGTTCAGCTATTTGCAAGGTTTTAACCCATTAAATGGTAATCAGACTGTGTTCAGACATTATGCTAATCAGCTGCCTCGTCTCAGGAGGACGACGGAGAATGTTTCTTGAGAAATGTAACCTTTCACTGATTTTGAACCGGAATAAAGGCGTAAACCCTGCCATCTCTGGAAGAGGGGGCCATGTTCTTATAATAAGGAACATGACACATTGTCAGCGGGGGTTCTGTTTGTAAAATATCCCTGGAGTGTGTAGAGTCAACTACCCAGCTGTCAGAAACTGTGTGTTTTCCTTCTATTTGCCGACTCTGACGCTTGAAAGAGAAAATAGCTTGAATTGATTGATGTTTCTATTCACTACCAGACATCAGGACGTTCCATCACTGACAGTGAGCAAGCTTTAGTTAACTCTTAGTTATTATGACACTTAGGACCTGTCTCACGAAGCAGGATTTCTTGCCTAGCGAACTTGCCTAGTTCCTAACCATGGATTTTCTGATCACTTTGATCAGTGTGGGTCACCTCGGTAGCTTATGCTGCTGCAGGCCTAACCTGCTCTGGGATTCAGGATTTAATAACAATCATAATAATAGGAATACTGTATTTGTATTGCATCTTTCTTTGCCAAGAAAACAGCATTGGTCCAACTGTTAATAGACCGTTGTTAATAGAAAACTTAAGATTATTCACTGACAATCCTGTGAAGCTGCGTCTCCCTTTCTGGCGAGGATTTTGCTCGTAATGGATCTGAATGTGTTCAATCTTGGTTTATAGGGGAAGTTAACTGCTGCTCTGTCTTTATTACTTAGGTTTTGTAAACGTGGTCAAGAACCCTGACATGCTTTGAGAGGCGGGGCTCTGTTTGCGGGTCTGTATCGCTCAAGGAAATTTGCACAGCATTCATTGTGGAGCGTGTTGGTCACTGTACCCTCCATCTTATAATAATCATGCTACAATGAAATGGAGCTCCACTCTGTGCAGGGCTGCTGAAAAACACAAGTGATCTGTTTTACGGCCCCTTGTTTTACTGCAGTAGAGGTGAATGGTGTCAGTGATTAAAGAAAGAGGCTAATGCTGTGAGGCTATTTTGCTTGGGAGGGATCATTTTGCAGCAGACTTGTGTGGTATAATACCAGATGAATACGGTAGCTGTTATTATCTTCTGCTAATTCAAATTCCCATGGCTGTCTTATCGGAGGCAGCCTTGAAGTAGACCTCCTAGCAGCTGTGAAAAACCCACTCGAGCACAACCCTAATCCTGTCGATTACCACAGAATACACAGACTCCAGCGCAAGCTTGCTGTTGCTGTCCCAATAAGGCCTAGTCTCACTTGACTGATGGTGCCCTTCGCTCACCTTGTTGTCTACAACTCTAGGAGTTTGGGCACTTTCTGAACGGCCAGACAGCTGATGCGTTCTTCCAGTGGAGAGAGCCTCTCCGCTCCTGGGAGCGAGGTGATGGGATTCCATTGCCCTTGGGCTCCAAATAACGTGGGCCCAAGGCATCTGCCCCAAGCTATTCTGAGCAGACCCATTCCAGGGCGAGAGAGAGAGAGAGACTGTTTTGAGGCCTATGACTCTGTAGGTGGAACTTTACCAACCGTAAGCTGCTATGATGAGGCTAATTTGTGATGTGTTGTCTAATTCCGGAGAAGACCTAGCAATCCACCGAAGCCACAAGCTAGCTTATTTGTTAAACACATATGCCTGAAATAAGATGCATGGGATTTGAAACCTTCACCTCGTGTAACACGGTAAGTAATCAAGTGCAATTGATGACTGAGCAGCCTGTTCCACGTGCCTCCTTTACTGAGCTGTGCAGCATAGCTGACCTTAAAGGCCGGTGCAGACTCTCATCCAAATGCTAGTCGAGCTCCATGAGAGTGTGACGTAGATGCACAGCGATCCGTCCAAGTCCTGCAGGGTAGTGGTCATAGCGCTCCCTCGTGCCCACTGGTCTGTCTGGAGGTGCTGACATTTTCTGCAGGGCTCGGGCCCTTTTGCACTCATTGTAGTCCAGCATCCCCAACAAACCTTACTTGTAAGTCATTAAAAGGCGACACAGCAAAGTGGTCTCCGCTTGTGCAAATAAGACCGTTGGTATATAAGACCACCTGCTGTGAGCTTGCCAGGAGGCGCTGACATTTCTTGCTAGCCTGCCAGTGTGAGTGAGAGTCTTTTTCCTATCTCAGCAGGAATAACTGGAGATGATCTTAAGCTCAAAATATCCCCACATTTTAATCTACAAGGAGCATGGCATTAAAGAATGACTTAGAGAGTGGGCTAAGTGTCTTGTTAAGACATTGGTTTTGTTGCAAGACCTTAAAACCAGAAAAACCAGTGAATCTCTTAACACTCGAGTGGTTTTCTTTAGCAGTGACGCTTCACGTTTGACATCAAAAGCTCAAGTATGGAAAAGGTTTTATGACAGGCTGGGTCGCAGCGATTTGTTCAGACAGAAAAAATATTGTAGCTGCTTACTAAGTGGCTAAAGCTTTTCCTGCATTCTGTGTCCCGCCTGCCTCAGGCCTAGCCTCCAGGCTAACACAACCTTGCAGAAATCCACCTCCCTGCGGTCCCAGTCATTCTCCTTCGCCTCGCCGATGATTTGAGCCTAATTGGGCTAAACGAGATCCCATTGTTTTTCGAGCGGCCTCAGTTGTGAAGTAGATGTCCGCAATGCATTGGGATTTATTTGTGGTTTTAACTCCAAATAGAGCTCTCAGTATTGGTAAGCCAGTCTCCTGTCCAGGGCTCAGTGTCTGGATACTATATCCATCAGTGCATGCTGTGTCTGCAGCTGTGTGAGGCCCAAACCACTGGGACAACTTTTGAATGTGTTGTGAGGGTCTCCAGGCTGCCAGCCTATTAAACAAACTGAGCTCCCTCAATTCTGTTAGCGATGAAGAGCGCTGTTTATTTATCAAAGGCTGGTTACCAAGGAGTCAGCCCTGGCGTGGGGCCTCATGTGGAATACCTCACCGTTTTAGCCTGTTAAAACAAGGCACAGCACGATCAATCTCACCCATTGATCAAGGCTGTCTGCAGTTGTCTTAAGCTGCACCACCGGTTGCCACTCGATTTTCTTATCTGATTGATTGATTTTTTTTCTTTCTTGTGTGTGCACATCTGCTCACATCAACTCCAACCCCCAAACTCTCTACCTTAGCATCATTGGAACCCTGGCATGAAAATGCCAGCTGCCACACCTTTATTCTCAAATGTAGCAGTTCTCTTGTCCAGCTGGATGAATGCTCCATTTCAGCTGCCCTCCCACTGTTAGCCTTGTTCATAATGAGGTCATCAGAGTATGGCTGTAATGAGCTAACTGGGGTGCAGTCTAATCTGGGGTAGTATGGTTAGGGCTAGATTTGGTTAAAGAAAAGTACGCCTAGACTTTCTTAGTGCTGAAAACACAACCAAGGCATGTTTTTGCTTTGCTGTTTGGGCCGACTGTGACTGGTTTGCAGCCTTGGGTTTTGGCTCATGCAAGTTCGTGGTCCTGGAAATCATTGCACCTGGTTGTTTTCTTCCTGCGCCTCTGCTCCCTTGGTGTATTATCTTGATATCTTCCGTTCTTGCCAGGCATAGCCACTTTTAACAAATGGCTATGCCTGTGCTGCACTTGCTAGACCCTTGCTTAATGTGAGACCTTCTTTGGGTGGTTTCTAGTTGCATCTCTTCACACGCGTGATCTGGGTAAGGCTGGGGATATGCATATGAGCTCACTGAATGTGCCTTCGGTCTTGATTGATGGGGTTTTTCTTTGGCTGCCGGTCATTCCGGGATGCTCTGAGAGTGTTAGAAAAAATTGTATCGTTTTGACCTTAAATTGCTGCTGCTATTTTATCTCCCGCCATCTGTGGACAAGTGCATTGCTTGGAAAGGTTCCATTACTGCAGTGCCCGGGGTTCCCTTTTTAATGCAGACTTGTGCCAACATAGTGATATCTTGTACCTGGAATTCTTGCCATCTGCTGCTGTTAGTGAGTCATTGTGCTGTGAAAAATCGTGCTGGATTTGGGCAATCCTCTGTGCTTCTCCTTTTTGAAATAGGTGTAACCTTGAAACAAATAGGCCAGAAGCAGTCTGAATTGCTGAAGTGTTAGAACAGTGAGTCCTGTTTAACACTTTGCTACACTCGAGCGTTAGAGGAAACAAAAGGTACTCCAACCTGTCCTGTTCTTCTGAGTAGGCATTTGCATACGAGGGCTCTCTGCACTTAGAGTAGCTCTTCACTGGCCTTGCAGCTGTGGCAGGGAGGATGGATCACTAAGCTGTTTCATTTCTCAAGGGGTTCGCTGAGCATGTGGTTGTACGGCCCAAAAAGAAGAGGGTATCTATGTGGATAAAAATTGGATTTAAACATAATTGGATATGTGTGGCGAATCGTCATGCTACCACTTAAAGGGAATCACTTTTCACATGGATTATTATTTGAAAGTAATTTAAAACAGTTTGGACTGATAAGCCTAGCTTAAAACAGATTATTCATTCATCATTTAAAGTGTTTTTGGAAACAGCAAACGTTTGTGAAATAGAAAATTTGCAAATGTTATTAAATACATTGTATTATAGTCATTATGGTGCCATTTTTACTGAATTGTTGAATTGCTGATTTGCTGCCTGCTTCTCCAATAAGAGGATGGTCTGATCATTTAATTTTATTGTTAGTTTAGTCTGAGTAAGGTTTTCCTTTTGTCATTTCTTCCCATAAACTGAGGGACATAGAATGTCATGACAATGGAATCTCATCATATTAGCATCAGTTAACACCTGTATCTGCCACAGTGATTTCAGACTTATGAAAGCCCATCTATAGGATTTTCAAAGTGTGTGTAAGCTTTTTAAAGGCGGTCTGCAAGATGGTAAATTGGTCTTGGACCCAAAGATCAGAATTTAATAGTGCAAGGAAAGGCCTCAGCTGCTACCGCAGACAAGTGTATCTGACTCAGCCTGCCAGATTGATCAGGAGCACAGGTCATGTGGGCTTTGCCTATTTATAAAACCTCCAGAGTAGCAATACCAACTGTCTTATTAATGGCTTTACTTTGCCCTGACTGTAGGGGGAGCTACCAGGCCATGGTTATTCTGTCTGAGGGAGTGCTGCGGACTCTTAAAGGCCCAATAGCACACCAAAAGACAGCTTTTTTCTGTCAGCACGACAATAAGAGCCATGTAATATGGATTATTTTGTAAATGGAAACAGGCATTAGAAGTTACTGCATGTAGGTTAAATTATAAGAGCAGTGAAAGGTTAGCTGAAAAAGATTTCGCTTGAGAAGCGTAAAGGCTTCCCATTTTGCAGTGTTTTCTTGTTTACCTTTTCATGTTTACACTTTCTAAAGCGCTAACAGAACTGTACTCAATCCAGATTCCACCAACAAGCTGTGAGAGCAAACAATCTGGAATGAAGGCCTCTTGTCTCTCCCAGCACTGTTTTCATCTTAGGTATTCAGTGCCTCTATATTAAGATGCTGAGTAGACACACTGCTGTTTTATGTGTAGACTCACTCGTGCTGATATGCGCCAGTGACTCAGCAAGATATTAATAGGCTTCTGAAATTCCACCGCTTAAAGTAAAAGAGTCCGTCTCCTGTTCTATCGCTGGATCTGAACATTGTCCTGCGCACACTAAGTTCATTCACTCACTGAAACCATAACTATACAAATGTGACACAAAAATCTGCAAAAAATGAATTTCTCTTTCTTTATAACATTGTTTATTCAAATGTGTTGATATCTACTAAAGTTTCAATTTATCAGTACCACTGTTTACTATTCAGATTTGATTACAACTGTGTAAAGATGTGTTTCTGTCCAGATTATAACTATGTAGAGAGGGTAACTCTTCAGATTATTACTGTAAACACATGTTTACTGTTTAAATTGTTACCTCATAAATGCATGTTTACTGTTAAGATTACTGTAAATGTTCTGTCCAGATTATAACTGTGTAAACACATGCAGACTGTAGCACACCGCAAGTCTCTAATCCGACACGTTTAACAAATATGTTGCTTCAAGTGGTTTGATTTTCAAGGAGTTTTTTTTTTTATTCGAAACTGTCAGGCCCCAGGGAAATTTTGCTACTGGGGTTGTAAAAATACACATGAATATGTTTGATTCAAACCTCACAAATATTGGCTGTGATCACCTGTTTAATAATCTACTGGAGTGTGTGTATTCAGACCGGAATGGGCTGTTGATTCTGGATGTAGCTGTTTGATCAATTATGCTACATCAGATTATAGGTATCTTAATTAATAGAATGTTTATGTATCAGTGCCTTATTACACACCTGTTTTTTCCAGCCCTGCTCCTGAAGGAAACCACCTTTCAATGCTTTTCCTGCCCATTTCAGTTCAGTTAAGGGTTGCTGATGAGTTGGATCTTAATACTTGGACCGTTGGAAATGAAAAGACCATTTTTGGTCTTTTCACTCTCTTTCTATAGACTATTTGAGCAAATGCTGCACCCCACCAGGCCTTGTTCGTTTCAGGTGAAGCCCCCTAATGGCACAGTATGGGACGAGTGGAATGTTTGTTTGTGTTGGTTGCAGCTTCTGGAAAAGTTTAGCAGCACTCTTAAAACCAGTGTTTAGATCTTGTCTCCCCTGCTTCACACTGATGAGAGGAGAAACCAAACAGTTCGTTAAGACCGAAACTGTTCTCACATGTGGAAGTGAAGGATTTAGTCTCCGACCACCCAGTCCAGGCCTGCAGGAGAGGAAGCACACACTGATGTAATGGAGTTCAGCTGTGTTTCCATACACACTCAGGCTGGGGCGTCTCCATTCCACCCCTGGATCCTCCACTGCCCGTCGAGAGGGATGTAGGTGGTTTGTTGGCATCAAAAGTAGTCGATACAAGTTTCTACATATGATTCATGCACCTAAAGGCCGTTTTTTCTGTGCTTGTCTTTTCTTTTTTAGCTTGTCACCTCCCTCTGTTCTGCCCACTCTCTTCATTAGCTCCTCTGCAAAAGCCTTGTTTACACATTCAGTTGAAATGTGCCTTTGTGCAAGTTTTTACAAAGTAAGTTAATGGAGCTCTGTATAAATGCCCTTTGTTTTTGGGATACCCAGCAAGCAAAAAAAACATACTTTTGGCCACGCAGTGCATGTTTAGGCATTAGGGAACTTAAAGCAATACATGAGCCTGCGCATTTTGTAGATCCCCAGTGGAACATTTTAATTAGGAAAGTGAACACCGGGGCACTGGAATAATTTGGCATATTTTGTTTTTGGGCAGTTTTTAAGGCCAAGGGATGCTTTGAAATATGCATGTGTTGTCATGCTGCATAACTCATTTATATTGAATTCCCATGAATAATCATCAGGCATGCTATTGTTGAGCTGACTCGATTCTGAAGAGTAGGCCTTTGACACAGTGGTTACATATTTACATATTCATGATGTAACATGCGGTCAGTTCAGGTTTTGATGACCAAAACCTTGAATAACCCCTTTTATTATTGGTAAACATATGGATTACAATGCAAATAATGTGTCCGACTTGGGAATCTCACTGAAATCTCAAATCCTTTGCAGATGATGCCTTCATTTGAAAAGCAAATGTGCCTGAAAAACTCTGTCTCCATAGTTTGAGTGTGCTTTGAAGGGCCTGGTGTCTAAATCAGTGTGGACATAAAAAGCCTGTTCCTGGAGCAGCACTTCTGTTGTGTTTCACGTTGTATAACACCATAATGAGAAGTGAGCTTGCCTCAAGGTCAGCTTCACTGTCCTGAATTCTTTATGAAGAGAGCACTGCTGCTTATCCAAGCACGTAATCACTGCAGTCTGCACTGCCCTTTCTAATAGGACTGTCTCAGCATGCGTCGCTGCAAAGCCCAGAGCACACCAACCTAATGAACACTAACGTTGATTTGTCCTGTTCTTTAGAGTTTCTTGAATGTTTTCTCAAATCTCTGGTTCTTTGGGGTTGCCCATTGTTTTTGTCATGCTACTCTCATTCTGGAGACACTAGAGACTTTGCGTTTGGGTGGAGAATAATGTTTTATGCTAAAGGATGATGGTGTTTGATGGAAAGTAATGGTGTTTAGGCTGAGAGTAATGGTGTTGGCGTGGAGAATAATGGTGTTGGGTGGTGAGTAATGGTGTTGGGTGGTGAGTAGTAGCGTATGATGCTTCTTGGGTGTAGAATGACTGTTTAGTGATTAAAGCATGGTGTTGGGTTGTGAATATATTTTTGTTAAGTTTGTGTTTTTTGTTGGAGAGATGACGTTGCTGTTCGTTTCAGAACAGTATTTGTTGAAGGACGTTGATTTGGTGTGTTTTGTTCTTTGTGGGATGTGTGAGAGATTTACAGTGAGTACAGTACTGACTGCCCTTTTCTCTCGATCGATGTGGTTTATTAGTGGCCACTGTGGGTCAGTAATCACCACCAGGCCAATGGAACTGTAGATCTAGGTGGTCGAGATGAGCTAAATGGTGCTAAATCTTTTTTTCTGTTTGCACTGAAGCTCTGGTTTAACCCCTTTGTCTCAAAATATTTTTGTGTCATTTCACAGTAAAAGTAATGTCTGTTCTAAGGACCGTTTGTTAAAAAACAGAAGGTGTTTTTCACCCAGCAAGTACTGGCCCACACATTGTAGTCTCTGAAAGAAGACTATATTAATAACAATGTCAAAATACTGAATAATGACAAAGTAAGTGACAAAGGCAATAAAAAAGCTACCTTTAGGCTGAATCATGTTATATTTACTTTTCCTGTCTGTTAATGATGCAGTTATTGATTAGGTTCGGAGTCAGTAAATGATTTTATTACTGTTGTTAGAAATAAGGGCTGTTTTCTCTCGTAACGTTATGTAATCTGACCAGCCTGGACCTCGGTGTGTGATGCAGAACAGTACAGTGCTGTTTATATTTTACTCCTGGGACCGTGCCGTACACTGACTTGCAGAGGGATGCTTCTCAAAGACCTTTGTCCTGCAGTTCCAGCTCTAATTAAATGGTGTGAATTTTGATCTCCGGGGACCAGAGCTTTTCAGGCAGTTTTGTTAGGGCACTTTAAGGTTTCGTTAGAGTTTTGGTGCTTCTCAGGTTCATTTACATCAAAATTGGAATTGGCTGAAGTGGAGAATGCAAACATTGGGCTTTAGAGACTCAAAGTTGCTTATCCTTGGCATGTTTATGCATTAGGCTGCTTAAGGTTCCCTCGGGTCACTCCGGAGTTTGCGAACTGTCCCGCTGCGTGTATGTGTGTTGACTCACAGTATAAAGCCTGTAATGTAGTTTTCTGTTGCCTAAATTTCTCTTATTTCTCTTTGACACTGTTCCCTCTCTCTTCTTCATCCTCAGCTGAGCCCTCATGCTGACATGAATAACCTAATCAATCAAAAAACTTAAATGTACTTTCTTGAAGTTTTTGCGAAGGTGATGCCAAATTTAAAAAGTAAAAGTGAACAAGCTAAGGACTCGAACTTATAGCTGCAGACAAACTGGGTTCCTCAATCAGATGATTAGAGTACATTTTACATCTGTGTAACACATTGCGGTGACGGTCGTTTAAAGCAGGTAACTACATAAAACCCCAGGTGTTACTACTTGAAACCTCCAGCAGTTCAGTTAATATAAAAGCTCTCTCTTCTCTCCTTCTGGATCACTTCCCACCTTCCTTTTTTGGCTCAGATTAACCATAAACAACAGTTTTGATGAAACGAGAGCATCTGGCTTCACTGCAGTAGCCCATTTGTGTTAAGATGGAACATTAGTGTGATGTAGGCACTGTAACGAACGCCCCATCACGTTTGAAAACATCTTCATTGATCACAGTAGTTGCATTTTGGTTGCTATTAGGAAGAGGTATAAGAGATACAGCCTAATGAACAGAACTATTTATGTAATTTTTTTTGCCAAACCCAGTCACAATAATCCATAAACTTCAGAAAATCAGATTTTGCCAAAAATTTGTACAACACATTGACAAACATGTCAGTAATCAGAAATTGGTAGAGAACTCAGTGGTCACATTGCTTTAGAAATACATCATGTTCAGCTTTATCATTGTCTTAGATTAAATTAACACAATGTTAAATTAACTTAATCTGAACATGTGATGAAAAAATCATATTTTTAATTATGCGGAGTCCCTGATTGTATTTACTGATTGTCATTTATATGACATCAAATGGCACAAAATACAACCATCACTTAATTTATTAACCCTTATAGTCATGTGTGACCACACCACACCAGACCGTGAACAGTGTGAAATTCTTTCTCTGTTTTTAACTCATTCACCAAGAGAAGCAGGACCTGCCACCAACGAGGGGTGCCTGGAGAACAGTGTGTGGGGACAATACCTTGCTCAAGGGAACCTCAGTGGTGAAGCTAGCAGTTGGGATTAGAACCCACAACCTTCTGATTGCAGGACGAGCACCCAATTGTTGAAATAGGCCTTCAGTGTTTGCTGTTTCCCTGGAGGCCTGTCTTCATCTGATCATGTTTTTTAATTAACTTATATAATCGATCGTGACAGCCCTAGTTCACAAAATCATGTCCCAGTGCTTTAAGGGGCTTATAAAGTGCACAAATGAAATTTGTGAACAAATGGTGACCACCTGTAATTAAACTGTCCCTTATTAAGCTAGAACCTCACAGCAAATCTTCTCTTCCCAGCATGATTCAGTTTAATCAAATGAAAACAAAGTGCACTATTATATTAACATTGAATTGATTTTTCTAAATTCCTACATAATTAAAAAAGTCAAGACTTAAAGTTGTTCAGAGAGGGCTTGGTGTGAAACACTTCATCCTTCAGATACTTGTTCTCGGTGGTGGTGAACGGAACCAGACTTCTGGCTCCTGAAGTGTTCTTACATAAAATGTTTAAGAAGACACCGTTTGTGTGAGAAACTAAATCCATTAGTTGGAGGGATACGTGCAGGGCATGTGGGATCAAACTGTCCCCAAAGAAAACCGATTTAGATTTGCCACCATTTTACTATCAGCAACATTAAACCAGCACCCAGAAGACATGTAAGGGTTAGGATAGTAAATAAGTGGCTGGGTTTGTGCTGTAGACTCAGCGTCTGGTTCTATTCACCACCACTGTAAAGAAATTAAAGTCTGCAAGTTTTTCTACGACAGCTATTGCACACCAAACCAACTCTGAATGACAAACACATAATTTAACTACTACTACTTTTTACATTTGGCAGATGCCATTATCCAGTGTTACAGGTACAGTACCCCTGAGGCACCTGAGTGTCTTGCTCAAGGGCACAATGCTAGTGGGGTTTGAACCTACAACTTTGTGGTGTTTTACCCGCAAGGCTACCGTCATCCACACTTTTGTTCACAGACCTCCCCCTAACTGTGATAGGTCGTTGTATCACATGAAAGTGAAAGTGACAATTCTGTCATATGTGAACAGCATTCCCATTCACCAAGTGAAGCAGAGGGCAGGAACACAGCACGCGGGGAGCAGTGCGTGGGTGCAGCACCTTCCTCAACGGAACCTCAGAGGTGCTCCGCAGTCTTGGGAATGGAACCCATTTCTTCCTGATTGCAGGGTGAACCACTAGGCCACCAGCTGCCCCTGGTGCTGATCACTGTGCACTCAATGGTGGTTCTTTCAAGTTGAGTTTTTAGGTCATTTGAAGAAGGTGAGAAACTTGTTTGCAAAACCCAGTGACGTTACGTGCTGTGGTCCATCCTAACTGGCTCCTGTCCTGTTAGTGACAGATTAGCCTAATTTCCGAAGCTCTCTGTTTACACCCGATGCCATGGTATTGATCCTGGCACAGTTTGCTATCGATCAGATCTGCTGGCTTTTTGGCATGAAGTTTAGTTTCTCTGGATTATTTTTCCATTCTTTGAACCCGTTGAGAGATTAATTAAAAAAAACCCAAAACATCAAAATCTAGAAAAAACATCAACATGCATGACAAAAAACTGGGTGATGTGTGGTTGGGAAAAACAATAACGCTATAAATAATTGAACAAAATATAGTAATAACTCGGAGGGTAAAGATGAAAAGAAGCTCTGCTAAATGCTGTTGTTGCAACACCAGCACAGTTAAAGTGCTGATTAAGTAAATTCCCATGTTCACATTCATGAGGGAAAAGTGAAAACAAATGATCATAATATAGTAAATAGAGACACATGCAAATGTTTTTGCTTCTCTGGTCAACTGGTAAAAGTACTCACAGGTTAACATTGGAATCAAATGGAAACATGTAATATGGCCTGTGTTTAAAAAAGAATCATGGCACATTTGTATATTTTATGTTCATGTTCAGCAACATAACTGGCAGAAAACTGGCAACCGTTCAGTGGTCTCGTCTTTCCGTCTCTCCATCTCTCTATCTCTGTTTTCTCTCTTTGTTCTCTGTGTTCTCTCTCTTTCTCTCACCTTCTGGGTGTCTCTCTTCTCTCACTGGGTCTCTCTTTTTCTCTTTATCATTCGCTCTGCCCTGTTTTCACATCCCTTTATCAGTATGCATGGAACCGTGGCCTCTGTTGTTTATCTGCCACTGCTGTGTTGATATACATACCCACAGTCTCACACACACACACACACACACACACACACACACACACACACACACACACACACACACACACACACACACA
>JBBJLR010102846.1:0-25498 GCA_037577145.1 Brachypetersius gabonensis | reverse complement strand
ACTTGCTGGTTGAATAAAATCAACTTTAAGTGAAAATTTGCCTGGGGTATGAATAATTTCGAGGCTCACTGTATGTGACAACGGTGAAATTTAATAGATATGACCAAAATATACAGACTATATAGACTTGCGCATAAAGTGGACATCGTTTCATTGTATTTGGCAGTGTAGAGTGATTAACATGTTTTGGAAAGAGGCAAGAGACGTAATTGAAAAGGGTCCAACTCTACTGGACCCAAAGACTTTTCTGCTAGGTTTACATCCAGAGAAACATGATTACAATCAATATGATCAAACATTTATAGACCTCAGCTTGCTTAATGTTATGGAAAAGGACTCGTAAACCAAGTACCACTCTATGGTTGAGTCAGATGTTAAGCCTACCAATAGAAAGGATAACTTGTTAAACAGCATATATTTGAACATATATGGAGGCCCTTTATTAAATATGTAGAGAAATCAAATTTAACAGACAACTAATCCAACTGTGTACTGCAGTTTCCAGGAATGTGATTAATACTGCCGTTTTCTTTTAAAATTTTCTACCAAATAGCCAATTTTTTTCCAAGATATTATTTAATAGGATTTAACCATTTAAAAGCAGGAGAAGTATATTGGTTGATGTTTGTTCCCACCTTTTTTAATGTAATTTTTTAATGCTCTATTATGTACTCAACTATATTTTCAATTCTGTAAAGCACATTGAATGACCATCTGTGTATGATAATGTGCTATATAAATAAAGTTGAACTTGAACTTGTAATTCTTTTAGTAATAAGGCAGCAATTCTTTGTTGTATGATATATCACAGGGATATTTGAGGATGTAGATCTGATCGCTGCAAAATATACAGTCTTATTGATATATTTTTTGTGAAGATCATGTATAGGTCAGCACCTTCTGATTACGAGTTGGATGCTGTGGTTTCAAATTGGGACCCCAGAATGGATCCTGTCGGCCCATCAACTCAACTCCGCTGGTTCTTTGAGTTCTGGCACTCGGTTCAATCAAAAGTGGAGCAGTCTGACGAAGTGAGTTCTGCTAGTCAGAGTTCTGATGGAGAGAATTCTCCAGAAGTTGTCCAGTGCTTCAAGTGCTGCAAAGCTAACACTAAGCAACACGTTCGCTGAGGTTCTTCAGGGCTGGGGTAAAGAGGGTGCACTGCATAGTTTTCTAGGACACTACATTTGATGAGAGCATCCTGTAGAGAATTAAATGTTTCCTAGGCTTCTCTGTGAAGTTGCACTGCTGGATAATATCTAATCTAACATCTAATCAAGTGGAAAAAACCCTTATACCCAATATAAAGAAAGCTGTTTAAATTTACAGTCAGAAATATGATGCTCATACTCAAGTTGGACCAGAGACCGGGAAAACGGCTGCCACCTGGAACATTAAACTATTTAAACACACCTAAGCTGACATCTATAGATTTATTAAGAACCAAAGACTTTTGGCTTTCCTTTATACCACCCACAGTGACTTACATTACATTTGAACAAATAGTACTTTCTACTTTTGGATTATATTATCTCTTTCAAGCAATGAGAATTCAAAGCAGTGTTGCTCAAAATGTAATGGTTGAAATGTGTTTGTTCCCGTCAATGAAGCAATTAACTCAATTGACAGCTTTGCACTATAGTAGCATTTATTAGTGCACACAATGTATGGTACATGTTACCCAACAGTTTAAATACAAAGAAAAAATAAAGGGAACAAAAGCATTAAAAAGGTACAGAACTTTTGCAGAGGCACTGTACCTGAACAGCCCACCAAAAATTAGGGCTTAAAGGCTAAATAAGCAGTGAGATTTGCTATACATTTCACTCTTGATCTAATTGATCACTTCCCCATGGCACTGAGAATGTTGGCCTGCGGATGAGAAAAGAAAAATGACCTTTAATACAGAAGTTAAGAAACAGATTCTAGTGTGGAAACTACTGCATCAAGCAAACTGCAAACGGCAAGCAATTTCCATTCACAATTATAAGCCTTCCTGAGCTAGACACATACCCATGCAACTTAAGAAATGCATGTAGTTTTATTTATAGCCACCATCAAGTAAACAAGATACGCACGCATGTTTGCTGAAGGGTGTGCTTAGGTAGGACACCGCACAGCAGAATTTGTAAGGCTACAAAAAACCTACAAATGCCTTTCTTGACAACCGAAACATTTAAAGGCTTATTCTAATTTCAGTCTGCTTGACATTTCTGAAGTCACGTAACCAAGGGAAGGGTTGTCAGAATAAGATTTTTTTTTTTAATTGCCGGTCTTATGTAAATGAAGCCTATGAAATCATGTAGCCTATAAAGCAGTGATCGTCAACTGGCAGCCCATGGGCCATATCTGGCACCCGTGATGGGGCTTAGACAGCTAAATACTGCACTCGCCACTGAAGTGTTTTGAATTCTCCTACTAAAATTTCCTGACACTACTGAATCAGGAAAAGCCTAATGAGGTAAAGTATGTTCCAACATTTATTTTTTTTTCTGAATCAAATGAAACAAGCCTTCAATCTGTCAGTAATCCACCGTTCACAGCGCGCGCACTTTTTGGTTCACTAAGTGCAAGGAAACTAATTTCAGCTGTACCGAGCCAAGACTGGTGCGTGTGTATGTAAGGAAGCCAAAACAATGCTTGGGTGTGAATCTTCTGAGGACAGTGGACCAACCTATTTTTTTGTTTTAAATAATGGCTTGCTGCAGTACAGTAACCCCTCAGTTTTACGCAGATCAGCGGATTTTTCTGAGAACCAAACTGTATTACCGCCACCAGTCCAGCGACGGCAGTAATACACCAAAAAGTTGTCAACCGCCATAAAAAAAGTGCCTGCTGGAGCATGTAGTATGGCTCATCCGAGTCTTGTCCTTGTATGTTTGTTTTAAACATTTTTAAAAAATTTAACATTGACAAAGGCCAAAGAAATTTGGAAGGAAAATTAATATAGTATATTTAAGATACCATATTGTATTTTATTTTAGAAGAGCATCTGGCCCTCAGTATCTGACGAGAAAAACTCTGGCCCTTAGACAAATATAGTTGACAACTCCTGCTATAAAGTGAATTAAAAGTTTAAAACAACGGTTAGAAGGCGAATCGTTTTGCTTGTAAGTCAAACTGACCTTTTCTGTTAAAGCAGGCAAATCTCAAAGTATTTAACTCTAATAAAGAGGTGGGCAGTATAATTAGCAAAAACTGTACCTTGCATGGTGTTCTTTAACTGTTTTTCTTTATTAAATTCAGGAACTGTCTGACTAGTCATGAGAATCGTGGTCTTAATGTGGATGGGACATTAGTGTGGGAACAAGAGTATGAAATGTTAAACGTCTTAAAGCCAGACATCAAAGCATGGGTCAATGATCCCCTTATTGTCGTTGTATGATGTAAGCAGGCATGACAGATTTATATCTGAACAATTAATTTGCAGAACAGAAAAAACGGTTGCTAAACCATAAATATACAGTAACCATGTTCCAAGAGCACCTGCATATAGTGAAAAATGGCTGTTGGGGAAAATAAAAATGCCTATTTTCATAGTGTAAACCCTAAATATGCCCTCAAATATGCTCAAAACACTACATTTTATTTAAGTCTAATGAGTTTAAAATGAAATTAAAGTTAAACCTGTATCCATACTGTATAGTTTACACAGAACTCCATTGGCATAAGCAGTTAAATTCAGTAATAAATTCATTTAGTTTACAATATTAAAAATACAGGGCTTTAAAAAGAACAAAACGAAAAACACTCAAGATGCTCCAAAGAGGAAATTCTTGGCAGCAGCCAATTAGCACCAAGGAAAAATAATTAATGTGCTCAGATTGGCTACTTTTAAACCTCCCGCCTGAGTACGGCAAAAAAAGCTGTGACATCTGGGCCTTGTCCGGGCACGGTGCTAAGCAACCCAGCACTAGGACGAGTGGGCATGGTGGACGAGGCCCGGATGTCACGACCCCCCCCCCTCCCCCATACTAGTCAAGATTTCACAGTATTCATTTCTAAACTTTACACTGTACATCAGGTCTTCCATAAAGGTTATCTGATAGTCATCATGAGATGCTTTCAGACCATGTTTATTGCAGAATCAGTTTGGATTAGTTGTTTATTTGCCTTTACATATTTTCTTGCACAAGTTTGATATGGGATATTGGACAACTACCTTCTAGCCTTACCTTAATGAAAGACGAGAATCGTTTATCTGTGATGCCTTCAATTTTCTTCAAGTCTTCCACCTAGCAGAATATTAAAGGAATATTAATGGAGTGCCTGGGATCTTTTTAAACGGCCATAATGCCAGTTGCTTAAAACTGCAAATATTTAATGGTAATCCAAATTTCATTATATTTTAAACCTGCTAACAAGGAAAGCAGCTGAAAATGATTTGAAAATGACATATCTGCCATCAAATGCAAAAGTTTACACACCCTGGGTCAGAAAAAAGCGTTACGTAAACATCCTCTACAAAGGACACTCTTCAAACTCCATTACATTTCAAAGATTCTTAAAAAATATAAAACATTATTTCACCAGGGTCATTCAAGCTACTGCACCAATTCAATGTTTAAATAATTTAAAGCAAAAATAAATTCTGAACACCTGAATGGGTTTATAGTTTTGTCCTATAGTTACCAATTATTTATAAAGCAATTAAGGGAGGGGGAAAAAAAATCTGTCGAGGACTAAAGTGTAGTCTGTACCTGTGTGAAGTCTCCATTGAGCTCCCGCCAGCCCAGAATGAGTTTTGCCTTCTTATCTCCAATTAGCTGCAGGCTCTTCAGCTCTTTCAGTGAGCCCGTGTTGAGTGTACGGAGGATATTTCTTTTTGACTGCTCTAGTACAGAGGAGTCAAGCTGAGACTCCCAGTACAAATCCTCCCCACCATTCTCCTTACCCTTTGAGATCTGAACAAGGAAAGTGAAAACAACCACAGATGATCACTGACTGAACTAGGGGTGTTGAAATTAATCAGCTTTCAGCTCTGCACTCTTTTCTTTCATATACTGATGTAATCACAGCAATTTTTAAATTTGATTTTACAGTTTCATTTTTCAAGACTTGAAGTGATTTTTTTTTATAACATGGCCTACCCTTTTTAGTTTTGTTAATATTGGCAATAAGAGAAGTGTTATTGTTGGATGCAAAAATTTGATACAGGCCACCAGTTTCCCCCCTGAGGGGTTGCCACCTTATCGTGGTCAGTGGGTTCTGCGTGCCTCAGTGATCCTAAGAGCTACACCACCAGAAGCTTAGTCTGCAGGTGAGACACCCAGGTTGGACAGGATTTAGGGTAGAAGCCTGACAAAGTGCAATCTAATGACAAAAAAAAGTTATCCAGAGTACCCTCACTATCACCACCCCTTTCCTGGCTCCATCGCCACCATGTGCCCCCTTCACATTTCTGTCTGCCCGCTCATATATGCCCTCATGTGAAGTAATGTAGAAAATTGATGGGATGTATCGTGATGCATCAAGATATCGATTCATTGACATGATAATCATAATTGATATGCGAGACTAGTGAAGGTTCACAACTCTAGACTGAACGCACTGACCAGGTTGTCTGGTTTCAAGTTGCATTTGTCCATAAATGGTCAGGGCCTACAGAGTTAGGGTTAGTGCTGACATAATCGATCAATACTACACTTGGATCAGGGGTTCTCTGCACACTCATTTACATCCACCCAAGCAAGTCACACTACAGTTACTTTTAGTCCAGGTGATGAAGGTTGTGCGTTTAATGGTTAACAAAACTAGAAGCTGATGGGCAAAGTTAGCATTTGTGTTTTTGTTTTTAATTTTGTTATGTATGATAGACAGGTTTGAGAATAATTATGTAGAACCCACTTTTAAAACCTGTAAATAATTAAACTGTATAATTGTTACAATATCAAAACAACCTGCAAATTGGAAAAAACAGACGATTAAACATTTATTGTAAATGATTACAAAGCACTGCAGAGGCAAAAACTGTAGTCTTCATTTAACTAATGATTTATGGAGAAACCCGCATTTTACACAAAAAAGGAAGAACATACGCAGACATACTAACCTTCTGGGCACATTTTTTCTTCTTTTCCAACACTTGGGATGGTTTACACACTACTGCACAAGTTTGGAATGGCTGCACTTGAGACACTGAATGCAAATAAAAAACAAACAAACATCACCTATTGCTGATGACCACTTTAAACATTTGGCATTTTACAATCAGATTTATGAGGTATCGGCCTGGAATACTAAAATTAAAAGGTGTTCATCAAGCGTTAATTAGTGGAATTTCTTAATGTGTTGGAGATCCTTAGGGGAATTCTCGGCCCAATTGATTTGCTCTATTGAATTCCACTCACCATATAAGGGGGTGTGGATTCATATTAAGGTTAAATGTGCTTGAGTCACAAGATTCCAATCAAGGTCAAGGTCAAAAAAAAAAAAACTGTGGATGAGAAACCTAGTTTTAGTAGTAGACTACACAACATGGAAGCTAAAATAATTGGGATATTACAAAAAGGATGTTGGATGCTAAGAAGTTCTTGGATAGCACCACCTCTATGTCTTACCCTGCAGTGGGGTAACAACTGCTTGCTGTTTCCTGGGGATGGCAGCCGTGGACTGTTTCCTGTGTAAAAGATTAGGATCCGTTCTGAAAAGTGGTACACCACTGCCTGCAACCTTTTTATCATCCTTTGCTTCAGTCAGACCTCCATTCAGTCTTTTGAACACATCTGCTCTTTCTTCCAGCTCCTTTTGTTTCTCCTTTAGTTTCTGTACAGAAAAATATATATACACAACCAAATTTACTATGATTTAAAGTCAGATGCAAAAGTTTGGTACTAAAAGATAGGGACATTTAGAAGACCATCATCATTTAACTAACTATCATGTGTGACTTTTTTGGCTTGACCGTGCTAAGTAATACAGAATCAGAAAAATATCATAGCATAAAGGAGATTTGTAATCATGCACCTGGATCTCTTTCCGGGACTGAGCAACCGTCTTCAGCAGGTTGAGTCTTTCTCTCTCTGGGGAGCCCAACATCATTTTCTCCAGAGCCAAAAGTCTGTCCATGACTGAGAAATCTGGTGGGCTAGGTTTGAAATTCAGTTTTGGCATTAGGTTACTTTAGAATGACTACGTAATATTTATTATTCACACGGCTTGGTATGAGCCAACCTGTAAAGCACTAGTTTCTGAACCAAAACATTGCAAGAAATTTTTAACAGAACGTTTTTTGCCCGAAAACCAGTCTCCAAACACTGGTTTTATAGCATTACGGAATCACACCACAGATAGCTTACACACAAATAGATACGACACAGTTTTGCACCATGGTCAGAAACACAGACATCAGTGCAAGGATTCAAGCACCTTTCAGAACTGGCTCTTAATGCCTATCCCTACATATGAGAAATAGTCTATTATTCTATTTGATGTGGAGAAGACTTACCCGTCTGAAGGGCTGTGTGATGACTGATCAACTTTCTTGCCTTGTTTAAGTCTCTTACTCAGGGGTACATCCAATTCCGCAGCCTCCTTGTCCTCTCTGGCACGCTTAACTTCAAGTGAGAAAAACAGACTACACACTCAGCTGAGCAAGCACTTACGAGTTATAACAACCTATGAGTTCTGACTGATACACCAGGAATGGTTCAGCTTGAGTTTTTACTGATCAGTTTCACATTCTAAGTTCAGGTATATTAAGGCTCTCAAAAAATGGTTTTGCATGCATTAAAAACTCCCAAAGTCAGCCTGAACTAAAATCAGAATTTTTATCTTTATGACTGCTCATATTAAGATTATTCCATTATTTTATGCTGAATGACCTTTGCCTGCTCATCACCAAGCAAAATAATCTATTGTCTTAAAACCAGCCTCTATATCATGTTTTTAACTGAAATGTGAATGTGTTACTGCATTATGCAATTAATTTTTATTCTCCCACAAGAGCGGCGATTTCTATCTGCTCTGGAGAGCTAGACAGTTCTGCAACAATTACTTCAGAATTGAATTATTAGTGGAGAAACACATTCACCTTCATTCTGAACAGGTACTGTGCCGCTGGCAAAATGCTTGTGTATTACTGGAACATTATATACTAAATGTGCTTACCTGGTCTATATACGACCTACATACTAGAGGTTGACCGATTATCAGCCTGATTAATCAGGACGATATTTGTTACTTTTTCATAATCGGCGCCGGATGATGTTGGCACATATTAAGGCCGATTAATAGGCATGCCCATTTATGGCCAGCCCGGTGTTGCTCTGGAACACGTGTCACACGCCCCTCTACCGGCACCTGCAGGGCTAGCGACAAAGACCAGAATTTTGCCTTCCTGGGAGAAAAGTTTTTCTACAAGCAACCAAGCAGCCGCCAGTTAGCTCACAAAAAAACCCCAAAAAAACAAAAAAAGGGTCACATAGCCACCAGCCGACTCAGATTTCTAAATATCGGCATTGGACATAGAAAAACTCAACTCTACTACATACTCCAATTCAGTGGTAATGTGATTAATTCTGAAACACTTACATGACTGCATGAAAAAACATGAGAAATGCTCCATTCCTCCTCTGAATAACATGCACTACAGAGTACTTGCGTCTTGATTGGGCACCTGCCTACTAATTTCAATAGCATTAGAAACAAAGTATCTACCCAGAAGTCTAAAGCAGTAGGAACCCAACTTCGATGAGACTAAGCACATAAGCTCAGAACACTTTAGCAATGAATATTAGATAATGGTATATTTAAATGATTTGAAAAGCCTTTTATTATTAATATAACAGTGTTATGACTGTATAGGCCAGGGGTGCCAAACTCCGGTCCTGGAGGGCTGTTGTCCTGCACAGTTTGAGGGTTCTCCAACTCAAACACATTCACTAAACCTGGCAATTAAGTGGCAAGCTGAAGCAGGTGCTTCTGAGCAGGGAAAAAAAAAAATCACTAACATGCTGACACCTGTGCTATAGGCAAAAGGATTTTGTTTACTGTGTGCAGGATCTTGTTTTCTTCTCCCCATAAAAGTATGCCAAAGTCAAACCACTGTAAATGCTTACCATTTGCAGGGGCTACCACAGTCTCTCGAACAAACGGGCGGTTGACAATGTGCTTGGACTTCGCAGCAAAATTGAGGGCGGTGAACGTATCAAAGTAATACTTGTACTCTGGAGCAATGTTTGTGATCATCACTGAATGTGCTGAGCCACCCAAAGAATCCTGCAGCAGCCGGGTGAGTTTGCTGTCCCTGTAGGGCACACGGCCTCCGGTCCCAGCATTCAAACAGTCAACCACCTTGCTGAGGGTGAAGAGGGACAAGTTGATAGCACCACTCTCTTTGAGGCGGATACCCCGATTACCCGTGCGTCGATTGTCCTCAGAGCCAGCCAGGTCAACCAGGTACAGCTTCCCAGTCAGCTGTCGGTGAGGAGGGACTCGCTGAGATTTCACCACCTCAGGGGGAAAGGAGAAAGACAACTTTATACTCCGTTTTAAGTCACATTTTAAAGCTGCCTCTTACCTGCATTTTTGGGAAAATGTGCCCTGCAGATTTTATGATGTCCTGTGCTCCAAAGCACCTGATCAAGATCATAATTTTATAGCAAGCAGTGTCCAACGGGTTAGAGGTAGAGAACTTTAAAAGTTACTACCTCTAACCCATTTCCCAAACTTTCTACCCTAAAACCAGAATCTTAAAGCTTAAAAATATTGACATTTGAACTGAAATGTACATTGTAGTATCACTGTAGTATTTCTGCAGTCTTTTTAACCAAGAAATACTATACAATTTAGTCACACAGGGCAAGTGACCATAGTTTGCATGTAGCATTTGAGACGGCATTCATCTGTCCAATATTTTATCAGTTAGGTATTTAATCTCATCACTTCGACTCTCACACTAACAAATTCAGTGTAGGCCATTGAATTATTCAACACAGTTATTTTAACATCAAGTGCAATACTGTGTCTAAAATGTGATTATAAAATACCCCTCAACTTGGGAACATGTTTTTCCAGCATCATTTTTAAGCATTCATCAGAACAGCAATAGATAGAATGTAGTCTATATAGACCAAGGGTCAGTAACCTTTAACATGCAAAGAGCTATTTGGACCCGGTTTCCATTAAAGAGAACACATGGAATCGCAAATCCTTTTTGACATCTAAAATGAAGAGAACACTGCATATATTGTTTTTCACTTTTATGACCTGTATAAAAACTAGGCTAGTGTCTGAGTGTGAAATTTTATTTACTCAAAGAACCAAAAAAAAAACCCTTGTATTTTAATGTTACAAGACCACAATAACCTACTGACAGTGTCAATTGACAATTTCATCACATGGGTGTGGTATAGGCACAGTTACACACTTAGTTTTATACTGTTGTGCTTGGGAGACATCATCGACCTTGGATGTAACTCGCATACTCGACCAATAAACGCGATTCTGTACTACGGGCTCTGGGGCCAATGTCCACGAGACACTTGCGGTGTCTGCTGGCTACAGCTTGCGTGGATGTAAGTCGACAGGCTGCAGGACTAAACTCCCAAACATACTGCAGCAGCGTCATATCAGGATGCCTCAAACATGAGCGTAGCACATTCAGGGAAGAATCACTAAAGAAAAACCAGTGCCTCCTCCGTCTTCTCCCTCACAAGATCATCATAGACATGCCAGTTCATTGGACAACCAGCACTCTTATCGCCCAAGTTTAGTACTGCTTCTAAAGATAATGTATTGTTTTCCCTAAATAGCCTATTTAGCGCTCCTACTACAAAACACTCCTTTAAACAGTAGTCCTCTATATTGACAGAACAAACTTTAATGACTTATCTAAAATCTAACAACATTAATGGGGACATATTATACTTATGCTCACAAAGAGATCACCAGCTTTATTCTTCACAGTATCAGGCCTTTTCAGAATAATCTGTTTGCATAGAACTGCCCCTTATCTGTTGAGACCCCACCCACGAGCCTGTTGCTCGTCAACCCTTTCAGCGGCCATCTTGGGTCTTTGCAGTTCTCAAATTTAAAAGCTCAAAAATAATTATTTTTGTTTGAGGTTAAGCTCATTTCAAAGCCAAGTTTTATGTGCTAGAGAAAAAAAAAAATCTATAAACTTATTTTCAACACAGCATGAAGTACTGTATTGTATACATGCTTATGTTTTATGTATGCTGAATTCCGCAGTGCCTGACCACTGCAATGGCAAAAACTCGCTCCGCCCAGCTGGCCAATACTCGCTCACAATAAAACGACCTCCAGAACAAACATGTTCACGATCTCGCATCTCTGGGTTTAGGCTTACATACTTTATTCAACCAGTCATGGTACTTCTCATCCTCCAATCATCTCACATTGAATTTCCATTTACACTCGAAACAAGTCTCCCTGCTACGTACCAGTTACACACGCAACACTATTTCTTCCCTTTCTATAGCATGCATATAGTCATATTGGGTACACTCTGCCATCTGTGCTATAGGCAGCGTCGTGCATTGGTTCTAAATAAATTTAAAAAAAGGCTACCGGGAACAGATATCGTTGCTTCACTTCACCCTGGAATTACAGTAACCGCAGATTTAGTTTTATGCAGATCCGCATTCATGGATTCAGTTTATTGCGGATTTCTTCTAAGAACAGAAATGTATAAATGTAATAGACTAAAAAGTTGTCAACCACCATAAAAAGAAGCCTGCTGCAGCCTGTAGCATGACTGCTCCATGTCTTGTCTTTGTCTTTGTTAGCGATATTGTCTAGGCATCCTTCTCCGTCCATAGCTGAGCATCCATAGTCTGTTAACCTTACACTACTAAACAGAGCGCGCCGCAGCCTGCAGGCGCACTAGTACAACTCTCAAAGCCACGCCGTGATGAAAACATGTCCTGCTATTTTACACTGGTTACTATTTTACAATGGCAACCGACTCATTGTTAAAACAACAATTTTGATATAATATATATCACACACCACTACCACACATTTTAGAACCTTTCCTTTGTAAATGCTGTTCAGTGAATTAGGCATCAGGATGAAAAAGGTAAGGAACTAGTAGTAGGAACAAATTAAGAAAAAAAAATGAGAAAGTAAAAAATATGTTAAATATAAGAAAAAAGATCCAAGGGAAGCTGATCACATAGAATAGACCACAAAAAAATTCTCACTATACAAGCCCTCAAGCAATAGATTAGGGGCTATAGCTAGCAAGAGCAAATGGGAGGTGCACTGCAGCCCAGAGTATGTATGAGAGAGGTAGAATATAATTTTTAAATCTAGACAAAATTGAAATCAAGCCACAGGACTTTTTTTTTATCTAGATTTAACATTACAAGCACACTGCACTGCCAAGAACAAGAGATGGTGACAACCATGAGGTTGCATGAGGCTCTTCACCAGTGGTGTTGATACTATTTCTCAGATTTATATTTTACAACACTTGCTATGACTAGTATTATTTTTCCTCTTTATGCTATAGTATTAAACTATTCCCTGATAATTTCCATTTGAAATAAATAAATGCATTAATATTATTCAAAATAAATACAAGAATTAATAAACACTAGACCAGTGGTAGTACCTTGATGAGAAGGATTGCATGGCTGCGACTGGACCGCTGGTTGAGTTTAGTAGAAGCTGTTGTGCGGTTCAGACTGGCTGGGACAAAATGAGTGTGAAAATCAGAGAAGGTGGAGAGCGGAGTATATGTCAAGCCTGAGACAATGATGTTTCTATCTTTGTCTTCCCGAATAGGCAGATCCTGTGAGCTTGGAGACAACAGATCCAAAACCTGCAGTTTTGAAGAAGAGACAAGAATGGTGTGCATTTCTTCTTTGGGAAATTGCACGGCTTCAAACTTCAGTTAGCCCAAACAGTTAACTTGCACTTAAACTCATACAGAATTTGAGCAAGCTTGCTGCAAGTGACTGGCAAGTAGTACGTACATTTCTAAGGATTTTTCCAATTTGCTTCTGTTTACTTATACAGACAAGTGTGCATATCTGAGTTTCTATTTGGCCAGTCTGGAAGATTATAAAATTCAAATGGCAATTCAATGTGCAAAGTGCTGATGCAATCCTTAAAGCATTTTAAAATATTTTGAATAAAAATTAGACCAGTTAACTGAATTGCATTTCGTACTGCCATGGGGTTTTGTCTTTTTATTTAAACTGCAATTCATTTTGCAATTGCAATCTGGCCATGAAAATACGTTTTGCAATTGGCAATTCAATGCGCAAAGTGCTAATGCAATTCTTAATTAATTTCAAATATTTTGAATAAATAGAACAGGGCATTGAATTGCGTTTCGTATTGCCATGTTTTGTGCGTCTTCATTCAAATGCTTTAGCGCTGCCAGAATTTGCACTGTATAGCGCCCCGATGACTGCATTGCCAACTGCCAGACCACTCATCAAGGTGGGCCTTCACCAACGAAGTTACGTCATTGTTCATGGCCTCACCAGAAACAATTCAACCGAGTGATTTGTTCATTTTGCGCAGGGATTTGCAAACTGTGGGCCGCAAGAGACCTCGTCACATTGCTTACATTTAACAATGAACTTGCTGCTAAAAAAACAACTCATTTCCTCTTGCTCTGCATTTCCCCTCTTTGTCAGTTTAAAATGCCCCTATGTGAAGCTTTCAGTGCAAAATCAGACTGAACTTGCATGAAAAAAGTTCAAAATATCAAAACAATTAAATTTTGGTACAAGCACTGAGACATTAAAAGGTCATGTAGTGGGCATTAAGAATCACTAATCGCATACCTTTTCATTGTAGATTTCCAGATATGACATGCCTACATGGAATTCCCATTCATCTTGGTCTTTTGCTTGTGTGCGCACCAGTTGGAACACCTCACGAACAGCCCTGGGAATCACCCCTGGATTCTCCTCATCGCCCAGCATGGTGTGGGTCTTTCCTATGATGAAAACAGATAAGGCTTAAGGAACGCTTGGAGGACAACGCAGGTTCACTTTTCTGCCAATTAAGGGAGGTAGTGAGCACATCTGCATAAGAATCACACATATGAACAATTCCAATCTAGTTACCTTCCTCATCACAGCAGCATAACATCTATAGGAAAGATAGTAAACAACCTTTTACTCTTATATTTTATACAAATGGATTTGTATCTTTGGTGTTTTTTCTTAAACCTTGTGGCATTTGACACCACAGATCATTCTATTCTATTACACAAAATAGAAAACCGCCAATCAGTCTGTAAAATCGAATCATTAGTGCACACCAAATTAAAATATCAAGTCTCGCAAGGCTTGGTGTTAAAACCTTTTATTTATATTTTACATGCTGCTATTATATACGATAACCTAAAACATGGGATTAGCTTCCACTGCTATGTGGAGGTACACTTTATATTTCTGCCATCCCAGCCCCGAATACCTCCACAAACTTCTCTTGCTATACATCACCAGGCTCACTTGGATCCAAAGCTGATATCGACCAGTTCTCAGAATTATGAGAACTACAGCAGGGAGAAGAGCCCTTCTTATAGTTTCTGTAAAATGCTGGTATTTTTCTTCATTTAATTATCCTGACACTAGTTTTACATTTTAGTAGTTTAAATAAACAGTAGTCCTAGCAACTAGCTTCAGATACCTGGCACACTGAAGATCACATCTTGGAAAATGTAGGTCAGTTTATAGTATATCAACACTGCACTCAACAGTAGTTTTGTTGAACGGATTATTCTACACAGACAAGCAACTTTATTATGTACAATGAGCTTACATCTAAACTTGCTGTCTATTTAGCAGTTCTACTTAGCATTGGTGCAGTATGTAGTTTATAGTTGCATATGATTATCCTTTTTCTCAGTATCATTCATCAGCCTCCTTTATTAATCAATGATCAGCCACCCATATAGACGCTGGCGTTCTGTCCATTAAGAATGTGGGGGATAATGGGCTTTACTGAAGACAAAAACACTTCTTGTGTTGTTTGCTCTGCATGGAAGACATCAAATCTAAGAAAACCCCCCTTTTAATTTAAAAGGTGGAAAATAGTCCTAACAGGACAGTCAAAACAGTTCAAATTTGTAGTTTAACACATCCTATGCCAGAGAGAAACTGACTGTTTTCTCCATAACTTCTCCGAGCAGGCACAGAAACAGCCTGTGGAGTTGTTGCAGGGAGAAGTTTTCTATCAGCACCAGCTACCAAATCATGGTCTACCACACAGAAACCATGACCTGTTAAGATGCTTTTTCAAACATACAAGGGCCAAAGACTATGTAAGGTGAGGAAGGAGGACAAAGAGTGGGAATAAAATGCATCACTAACTGATACTGCAAGGTCTCTGTTGCATTTCTCCAGTTGATGATCTCAGCACTCAAAAATAATGTGAAAAGTCACTAGATAGTCAGCTGTTAAACAACAATAACTGATATCTAAAAGAATATTAATCAATGATCAGCCACCCATATAATATCTGTTCTTTGAAGACCCTGAGCATCCATGAACAGGGCAGAGGGTGCTAAAGAATGATGCAGAAAAACAGTAACTAAACTACATAATGCTCATACGATACACAGAGCTGATGGACAATGAGTAATCACAAAGCAGTTGTGCCCAGTAGTGTAATGGCTTATTTGTTTATAGACTGATCTGTCTCAACCATTTCCAAATATCACAAATAAGATAGAACCAGTCAGTCAATTAAAGAAAATAGAGAACTGGAATTTAGATTTCATATACAATGAGCAAAAAAGGGTGTAAAACTTAAGTATCCTGGCTAAGCAAGTGACATACTATAGCTGTACAGTTACAGCATTTGGCAGATGCTCTTATCCAGAGCGATGTACATCAGTACTTTAGTCCACATCTGTTCTTTATACATGCAAAGCTAGACTTAAATCAACTTCTGCTATTAACCAAATTACTGCCAACTAATGGGCACAAGTTATTAAAACCTGTCAACCCTGTAGTAGAAGTCAGCAGCAGTTTACAAATTGGTTTACAAACCATAACTAGCAGTGTATGGATGAGTGCATTGCTTGCATGTATTTTGGTTTTCTATGAGAGCAAAGGATTTTCCCAGAAGGTGGATCAGCTGCATCACCTGCAAAACTCTGCAGAAAGCACAAGTGTATTCTTTTTCCACCATAGCGTTCAATATTTTACTACAGCCATTTTCCAGTACTAGGAAAGTACAACAACCTGTTATAGTCACAGCAAGCTCACATATTGAGTCTTTACTTTTGCCACATTGTGTTTAACATTACCCTACCTAAAACATATGGCTTCATCTACCTTAATGTAAACAAATTAACAAGCTGCATTTTAAATGACAGTGAAGCAAAGGTGACGGCGAAAGTCATTTTACCCAACGGTGCAAAATGACCTACCATTTATGAGCACATGCCAAGATAAAATAGTTCAGAATTGATGGAAAAAGGTCATACCCGCTCCCGTTGGTCCGTAGGCAAAGACACTGGCGTTCTGTCCATTAAGAATGTGAGGGATAATGGGCTTTACTGAAGACAAAAACACTTCTTGTTGTGTTGTTTGCTCTCCATGGAAGACATCAAATCTAAGAAAAACACATTAAAAGGTGGAAAACAGTCCTAACAAATTAAAATGTGTTGTTCAACACATCTTGTGAGAGAGAAACTGACTGTTTTCTCCATAATTGCTCCAAAAAGGCACAGAAACAGCCTGTGGAGTTGTTGCAGGGAGAAGTTTTCTATCAGCACCAGCTACCAAATCATGGTCTACCACACAGAAACCATGACCTGTTAAGATGCTTTTTCAAACATACAAGGGCCAAAGACTATGTAAGGTGAGGAAGGAAGACAAAGAGTGGGAATAAAATGCATCACTAACTGATATTGCAAAGTCTCTGTTGCATTTCTCCAGTTGATGATCTCAAGAGTTTGGGGTCCTAAACCTCGGACGCACGGGCCTTCTGCTTTCTCGTCTTGCTTTTCCATGTAGGGCCGGAGCCTCACCGCCACACGAACCTTGGTAGTCCGTTTGGAACCAGCAGAATCATTCACAGCAACACGTAGTGCCATTTCTGAGAAGGAATTAGGGGATGGGGTGATTTCACTAACGCACATGAAGGTTCCAAAACAGTATTTCTCTTGCAGCAAAGCATCAATGAAACGGCTAAATGGCTTTATGGTACAGAAGGCGCACTCAAAAATGATGTTGCGAAAAGTCACTAGATAATCAGCTGTTAACTAACAATAACTGATAGCTAAACAAATATGTAAGCTGATTTGCATTCAAAAGCATACTTTTCCTTATCCAGTTTTGTGGTATCGATTGTTCACGTACTTTAACATGTCCGGCCTGCTGGTCTAGTTTCACGGACCAAAATAACGACCGTTTAAAGCACTACAGTCTCAGTAGCTCAGGCATTTCAAACTATTTCAGATGAGGCGACTAAAGTCAAACCTACCGCTGCTGCGTGTCGGTCTCTCCTCCTGCAAGCCGCCAGAAAGGATTAGTTAACGCTGTTATTTTTGTAACTACTTTCAGAAAGAAAACTGCTGAACTGCTATGGCGCGCATCCTCCGAACGTTGTCTATTTTCAAATGAGAAGTCCCGCCCTTCTCCCAGGAACAAACCAATCAGCTGCAGGTTCCAAATTTTGTCGCGTGTTTTTAAGACAGACCGGTCAGTCAAACTGCAAACCGCCGCCATCTGCTGGTTGCGTTCCAAATCTTTCCAAATTTTTAAATCGCCACTTATTTCGCAACTGGAGCTTTTGACCAGATTCAAAATCACTTTTAGATCATAATCTTAAAGAAGAGGTTTGTGCTTATAAAAGAATGTTTGTGCTTAATTGTATTTGAATTTTTTCTGGCAGTAAATGTGCGATTTAAGCGTGATAACAGCAACAAGAACAATAACAACAAGGTTCTATTATTCATTTGAAAAAGTAAGGGGGAATTCAGTAGTTTTACCCCTTAATCAGCCTGAATTTGTGCACTTTGCCCTTTTTATTTTGCTTAATTTCCTGTAAAATTAAGGAATTGGGTTTTGTAGTGACTATTACGTCTACTACTACTACTACTAATAACAATACTACTGCTACAACAACTATTACTAATAATACCAATAATAATAGGAAAAAGAAGAACAGTAGAAATAGTAGATTATTTTGCAATTTTAAAGATTGTTTGAAAGAAGATTGAAAGATTGAATTTTGAAAATATAACTAAAGTAGCCAACTAAAGTTTTTGTGAAGAATTGTAAAACCCTACACTGCTACCAACATCAAATTTATTAGGGCCACACACAAACTCAGTTGACTGCGCTGAAGCAAATATTACATCTATTAGGCCAACTGGTCAATGTTTTCTATGAGTTAACAATGATGATTGTAATTGTTAATTGTGATAAAAGTATGCTAACAGTGGGCCCAAGAACTATCACACCACTCAGAAACGGGAAAAAATGTAAAGCTATAACTAAAGTAGCCAACAAAAGTTTTTGTGAAAAATTAATAGCCAGGATGTATGCCCTTACTTTTATAAACATGCATATGATATGCATCTTTCTGCAGATAAAGAGGAGAGGGACAGAGGGACAATAGACAGCAGCCTGCATCACAGTTTGGTTTAGGGAATTGCTCCGCCTTGAAAACCCTACTGTGGATAGTGAGGGCAACTGAAAAGATCAGGGTTTCTCACCCCTCTCTCACAGACATCTACACCACATGCTGCATTCGAGAAGCTGCCAGCTTTATGGATGACCTCAGTCACCTTTCCCAAACCATCTTCTCCATCCTACTGTGTGGCATAAGATTCCACAGCAGGCCTTCACAGTCATGATGGAAAATGTTTCATCCCCAAGCACATAACATTTCTGTCATAATACTAATTATTCACATTCACACTGTATTGCATGTTGTTGTGCCTATTGTAATGTTTGCTCCTACTTGACTTGACTTGACCCATCAAACTCCTCTTCAGGACCCAAGCATGATGCCCTGTGTCAGGTTGGCATTCATTCATAACCCTGTAGTGCATATAATCTGTAACTGATTGCAGCAGAAAAGCTGCGGCTTAATCTGAATGTGTCTTCCAGCAATGCTGCTACAAGGTGGCAGAAGCAATGTGGTGGACAGCATCATACACAGTTGTCCATCAAAGGCCTTGGAGACTGCACAGTAAGAGGTGGCACTGGCAAGACGGTAAAGAAAAATGTGTGTCATGTTTTACTGTTGTTTTTCTGAATTTGTTTCGTGGCTACACAGTCCCACATGCAGCAAGCTGTGCTGTACTGTGTGTTGTGACGCATTTCGGTCATTATTAACTTTTCATTATTAAATATCAGCTTTATTCACTTTTTCAACAATTTGTGCTGCGGTAGCTCTTCTGTGGGAACAGACGGACTAGTCTTGACTTCTGTCCCCATCAATGAGCCTTGAGCACCCGTGACACTGTTGCTGTTTCGCTGGGTGTCCCTCTTTGAGTCCTTGGGTATTAATTACTACCAGGAGCACAAGACCTACCTGAAGATGCTCTGACCAAGTCGTCTACCCAACTTGGCTGGATTAAATATTTTGTAATGGGTTGTTAGAAATCCATCCAAGAAGATTGAACTGTTACAATGCCTTTTTAAATGTAATGTAGGACTAGGCCAGTCTGTTATAAGATCTGGGTCATGTTTTCTGCCCCTGCCATAGTTCGCAGTGTAGAAAACATGACCCACATTTCTAAAGCCTGTATTCATGATGGGCTAGTAGTGGAAGCAGACAGCCTAGCTGTCAGGTATGAATTAGTCAGACTGTGTTTTGCATGTGTCCTTCCAGTGCTACTAACATCATATTTATTAGGGCCACACACAAACTCAGTTGACTGTCACTGCTAAAATAATTTCACAATGATTTGACTGCACTGATGCAAATCCAGCATCTATTATGCTGCAATGTGTTCAGTGATGTTTATGTAGTAATAAAAGTGTGCTAACAGTGGGCCCTAGAACTACCACTCCACTCAGGAAAAAGGAAAACTCCTTTTAGCATTTTATTGGTCTCTTTCATGTTGCCATCACACTCACACACACACACACACAGCTCCAAAACAAAGAAAATAAACACTATGAGCAGTATACATGGCACACAATAGCATTGTTCTGTTTCTTGAAGAGATGGCAGTGACTGCTGTCAAGCTATACGCATGTAAATAATAGTTTAATAATAAATAGAAGATTTATAGTAATGCACTATAAACATTCCATGTGTTTGTGTTCTCTAGTCTTAATAAAGAGTTTTGTTATGAACCTTCCAATATTCAGTTTTGAGAGTAACATGTTCAACTTATCTTAAACTGTTCAAATTGTTTTTGAAAAAGACTATGGTGATTTTGGAATAATGTATGCGTATATTGCACCAAAATATAAGCGACAATTATAAATATACCCATATATCATGTGGCACGATACCAGACAGAAAACAAAAAGGGCTTTCAAAAAATGTCCGAATACATTTTGTAGACCTTAACACACATACAAAAATCATAGTAAAGAAACATTGCACAGAGAACATGATATAGTAAGATGTCCCCTTTGGGGTGCTCTTTGTAAAAAGATGTTGCAGGTGTTACGGTGAGGTGTAATTATTTAATCATTTAGTGCAATTTTTACGCAATTTTCATAAATTCAGAGCTAAATGTGTTTTTTAAAATGAGATGTTGCACTCTACACCTAATTGTTGCACTTTTGCAAATAGAGACTCTAAATGTGGGATTTTAAAATAGCACTTACCTAGATATGCTAATTAGCCACGCCCCATGTTTTCAATTGGCTGTTACTTAGCAGGGGGCTGGACTGGGTGGTGTGATATCCCCTCACCAGCATGGAGAATTTGCCTTAAATTATCTTAAATCTAAATGTTAAATATTAAAAATACATCTCGCACTCTAAATGTAAAACTTCATAGTTAGATAGGGCTCGGTGAGACCTTTCCAACGACCCCTTGTTTGCCATAATACCCCCTGGCGATCCGGAGTTATACCGTTAGTCGCCTGGAGGCTACTATGGCAAATGGTGGCTTTGGAAAGGTCTCATCGAACCCTATCTATTTGTGAAGTTTCACGAAGATTGATGGTTGCCCCGCCTAGAAAAGCCACGAGCACGTTCTGGAGGGGATTAAAGTATTGGGACATCCGGGTGGGACTTTTCTTCCGAAGTAACTGCTGACATGTTGGCAAGTCTCACACACAACAGAAACTTTTTATCACATGATGCCTGTTCTTGCATTATGCATTTCGCAAATCACGTTATGCAAGCTGTAATTATTTCCCAATTTCCGATCCAGTAATTTAGGTCAGGATCGGACCGATACTGATACAGAATATCAGATTGCCGCATCTATAATCAAGACCTATGTCTGTATTTATACTGCAGTAATCTAATGGTTACATCCATGCTTGGGCAGCTTTCAGTAAACATGCATGTGAATTGTGCTGCTGGATTTTCAAATAATTTACCAAGTTTATTGTTCTTTTGTTGAAAAATTGTTCCTTTTTATGAGCATTTTCATCAGAGCCTTCCAATTCTATATGAAGGCTTTGTAGCATCAATATGAGAGGTAGGCGTTTTTGTTTTCCAGTTGGACTTGTGAGAGGCCTATCATTTTACTATTAGTGGAGTCAAAGCCAGCATTCACTTGTGTATTGTCTAATCTGGTGGGAAGTGTATTGTGCTGAACATTCAGATGACATGATATGGCATGACAACTGTTGGTATGGTAAGCAACTTGAGTGAAGTCCTGAGTCATGGCACAAATGTGACCTTGCCTGTTTCCCATTCATGTCACAGACACAGCTTGACAAAGTCAAAGCAGGGCGTCTGTTTTTCCATTCCTGGACCCTGGTGAAAAATAGGGACATTCTGGTCTGCCGTGGACTGAGCCTATTAGCATCTTTCAGATATTTTAGATTTTTATCATTGGTCAATATCAAAAAAGGATACTTTGCCCCCTCAAGCCAATGTCTCCACTGCATCTTAACAGCTTGCAATTCTTTATCCTCTATATGATAGTTTCCTTCAGCTGGGGAAATTTTCTTATAGAGAAGTAACACCCCTACTCCTTCCAATTATGCATATACTTCCGCTGTGAATGGTAGGCCAGGGTTGGGGTGTACTAGCAACAGAGTGGAAATGCATTTAAATGCTGAAATCCACCTACATCTCAGCGGTGCACACTTGAGCAACATGGTATTTGGTACTGAAGAAATAAAGCATCTATAATAATTTGCATATCCCATGAATCATTGTAAATCCTTAATGATTTGCATTATGAATTGTTTTTCAATGACAATTTCCAGAAAGTTAAAGGCCTTTTGATTAAATTTGCTCTTTCTGCCTTGAAAATGGATTTATTCTGCAGTAATCGAGATAAGATTGCCAAAACTTGCTCTTTTATGTTTCCACATTTACATTTATTGAATTTGGCAGACACCCTTGTCCAGAGTGACTTACAATCATTAGTTACAGGGACAGTCCACCTGGAGCAACTGAGGGTTGCCCAGGGACACAATGGTAGTGGGGGTTCAAACCTCGGACTTTGTGGTCATTGGGGTCACAGGCAAGTGTTTTACCCGCTAGGCTCCTACCACCCTATGGCCAGGGAGCACACCAAGATATTTTCTATGTGAAGATGAGCTTATATTGGGATTTGTAATGTCCCTTAGTGGTTATGATAGCAGTCTTCCATTCAATCCCCCTGTAGGGGATGTATAAATCAGGTTTTGAGAAAATCTCACAAAAAACAGGAGGCCACTCGACATGAAATTCAAACTAGAAATTCAAACTTTACTCCTCCTCATCTGTAGCCTGATCTGGCCACTGCAGGTACTGTTCAAAGTGTAGCTCTGACAGAGACTATGATCCTCTCATGAATATTCCTACAAGCCTACTTAAAGACACTTTACTAGTAATAATCAGGCTTCTTTTAGCAATGATAAACTAATCCCTTAGTATTGGATATTTACAAAAGCCTTTAATGTGAACATGTGCCTACCACCTGTATTGCTACAATTGTTATTGTGTCCCAAAATCTAAAACAAATGTAATTTTTGAGGTATTTTTCTGCAGTCATTTGCTTCAGAGTGATTTGAAAGGAAAATGCAAAAATATATAATTAAATAAGCAGTCCCCTCCTGGAGTGTGCCTTTTGTCTGGATGATGCTTAAAACGCTGTAGAATGTTCTCTTTAATGTTATTTTGGGAAAGAAAAATAGGTCAAAACTGTCCAGTACAACTGTCCTATAAAAATTGCTCACTGAATGTATTAATGTAAACTTATAAAAAAGTAAAACAATGTTTTTACAAAACGGATACAATGACAGTAGGACATGTTATGATTTTATCAGTTCATTCTACTAATTACTCATTCATATTAGTTTATAGCAATTATTGACTGTTGCTTTATTAGTTCAATGAAAGATTTGGATTAGGCTTCATAAAGTGAAGTGTTATCTGTGTGATCTGCAGCAATCAGGCATATAATGATACTAGTGAGAGGAGAGACAGACTGGACAGCGTTTATGAGTCTGAAGACCTTGTCTACAATGAAGGCTCTGAGGGGACAAAAATCTATGTACTTTAGCAGATGCTACCAATGCCAAGTTATTCACACTGAAAATATAACTAATATAACTTAAAATGTACTAATATTTAAAGTGTTGATTTTAGCGATTCCATTGCACTTCGGATTACCGAATACCTGAACAGCTTTTTGCAGAACACCTGCAGACTCTTTATTTACAATGCTGTGGCACAGTGGAAGTTCAATTCTGTGGGAATCCTTTCCCACTAAAGTCTGAACTGCATTTCTGTAGGACATAACACCTGCAGAGAGTGTTTCATTGAGAACAAACACTGAGTCTCGTTAACGTTGTTTGTCAGCAATATCATTTTTGTCTGTTTAACTTTGGTTCGTAGTATTTTAGTAATAATATATTTATTTTGTAGTTATCAATTTTGTTTGGTTTTGAAAAGTATATATTTTCGTGATTTGGATCACTGTGCCCTCTGTGACACAATCACTAGGCTTTCTATTCATGTACGTAATGCCCTAGGGTGTACTCTTGCAGTGCTCCTGCCATTGTCCATAATAAACTTAAAATAAAAGACTGAGAAGTATTTTATATTTTATTCTTAGAGGAATTTTGAAAATGTGCAAACTTTAAAAAAATGTAAAAATGTAAATGTGAGGACAAAATGACATCTGAGAAGCCGTATCAGAGCATCAGAAAATAATATGTAGTTCAAGTGAGCTTTAATGTCATATTAATCTGCACATGTACTGTGGTGTTACTGGCAAACTTGATGATGCTGTTTGAACTGAACTAGTGAAGTCATGAGCCAGCAGCATGAACAGCAGCAGACTGAGGCTCAACTCAGCTTACTTCCTCCTCAAACTGTGTCCACATATTTGGAAACACAGCGTTGTGCAAAATGTCTTGCTTAAGCATTAAGAGAAGCCCATCACTGGAAGCAAGGGGCCTAGCCCAAACCCTAAAAAACAGGTGTGTCCCAAAACTTTATTCATTTAGTTCAGGTAAAGATAGAACCCAAATTAGATATAGCAACTGCCAGCAGCTGCAAACGTAAAAGATTAGTTTGAAAAATAGCTGGTTACTGGAAATATACTGAGTTCAGAAAAGTGGCTAAAGCGAGTGAATCTTCTGTGGGTAAACTGTAATTCCAGATCAGCTGTAAAAAAAAACCTACCTGCTCCCAGGTTTGCCGTAAATATCCTAAAATTAGCGCATTTGCGTTGTATGGCCAGTTGGCCTAGTTTAAATGTTGCGAAGCCTGTTTCTTCTATAGCACAAGTTGGTGCTTTTGCGCTTAATTATTCACAGATAAACACAGTAAGATGCATTTAATAAAAAGTACTTACATTTCCAAAATATTTCATATTTTATCCCAGTGTTCACAGGCAGGGCGGGTGAATTGCTTCTGGTGCACATAATTTTAAATTGATTAGAGAGACATGGACAGAATACACTACATGGACGAAAGTATTGAAACACAGGGGTTAGGCCCCTTACTTAAGGGGAGGAGCAATCCATATAGTCTACTTTCGCTTTGCAAGCTTCCAAATGAAATGGTCAAACGTCCCAATACTTTAGTCCATATATTTTTTTCCCAGGGCTTTATTTCAGATTTCGTGTACTGCTAGCCTAACAAGACAAAGCGCAAATTGTTGCGACTTATGGGCTATTGATTAAACTATTATAATATACATTATAATAATATTATATGTATAACATTGTATAAAATTAAAATATATATTTAGAACATTATATATATCCTGCATTTATTATTGTTTTTAAATTTCTGTTCGCAGTGTTTTCTGTTTTTCTCGTTTTCACCATGTGATCTCTGAGCGCGGGTGTTTTATTAAGCTCGTACGTGCAGAAACCGCTGAGCAGCCAATCGCTCTCTCTCTCTCTCTCTCTCTCTCTCTCTCTCTCTCTCTCTCTCTCTCTCTCTCTCTCTCTCTCTCTCTC